>VWYO01010471.1:329690-357746 GCA_013400275.1 Rhadina sibilatrix | reverse complement strand
AAAAAAAAAAAAAAAGGAAAAAAAACCATAAATAAAAATACATGCCATTTCATAAAATTACAGTGTTAATGCCTCTTGTCTGCCAATCTGCCTAGATGTCATCACCTATACCACCCAATATGTTTTTGTCCATTCCAGAGATTCAAGGATTACTTGAATTACTCCCCAAAAGAGATCAAGTTTATCTTTCTCCTAGGAGTAAAAAGCCCTACCTCCTCTCAGGGATAGATTAAAGAGCATGAAGAGAAGCAGTATTTAACTTAGACCACAGGAAAGTTCAGATTCTGGAAAGCTTTAGACATATATGGGGTAACAACTCCCAGTTTCTCCTTTGCAAAGTTCTTGCTTGCCCTTGGTGCTAGCTCCTCTCCATTCATGGCCAGCCAGGTTCAGCACTGACCAGGACCACTACTTGCAGAAGCAACTGTAGAACACAGAACAAGGGTAATGGAATTATATTGTCCTTTTCCCAAAAATAAAGTTAATTTTTTAATTAAGTTCCACACAGATAACACAGCATTGAATAAGGTTGTCTGAAGAAGACTGTCCAGATTATTCTGTTTGCCACTGTATGCACTGAGACCTTCATGAAAACCAATCTGCTAAAGGAAACTAAACAGAAAGCATGCATGTGTTCCAAAACAGCACCATCTAAAGTGCAGAACTCTAGAAAAATTCAGCCTTCCATTTAATGTTTCCCTTCCCTGCACTTATATCTCTCAATACAAGGCAGTAAGAAAATCAATTCCCCTTTTCCTCTGGGGATCTACAAGAGACCAGGCACTTTATTGAAAAAACTGGAAAGAAAATGTGGGGAAAAAAATTATCTGTCAAATGTAAACAAACAAACTCAGGTATATAATAAAAAAATACAGAAGAAAACCAAGAAGCAACTACAAAGGACTTCTTTATAAACCAGGATTTAAGCAATCTCTACTCATTGCCCAACTCTGTCTTAAACTATCAAAGCATGTCAAACCTCGCTTTCTTTGGTTTTGACAGTAAATCAGCTATCTGATGAAAGTAGGGCAACGATACTAACAAAGATTTCCTATATTCAATGCAGTAACTGCTTAACATCATAAAACCAGCTCAAGGAGACTTTCTCAAAACTCTCTTCCCTTCGTAATTACCTTTTTACTTAATTACCTCTTTACTGTTGACTTGACCATTTATACTAGATTTCAAAATTCAGCTTAGACAGTTCTTACATTTCTTGTATGAAAACCACCAAAAGACTGAGAAACATTTCATACCTTCCTCACACACAGTCACGGAAAACGAAGACAAACGGTGATTTTGCCTTTTCCAGAGGTCCATGTGCAGGCAGTGATTACAGAAATTCAAGTTCTGCTGGGCTACCTCCCTGATGCCCTACCTCTGGTTTTACACAGGGTTCTGGACTTCAAACAAACTTCCACTGATGATGCTGACAGCAGTTCTTCCATTGATTTCCCAGCTGGGAATAAACTGGTTTTTATTGAGCAGGCTAACCATTGAGTATCTTCATCCTCTACAGTTTCTCAATTTTATCAACTACTACAGGAGTCAGAAACTAATTGAAATAAAACACTTTTACTGAGTTAAGGGAAAAAAAACCCAAGAAGAAAGTCTTGTTGACCTCCATATGTTTATTTTTGTAAACAATTTACAAATAAAAATGTTATATTTATCCAAGGAAACACATTTAATACTTTAGTCTTTAACAAGCTATACAAATGAGAACCATCACACTCAATAGCTCAGGGACCATTCAGGGTAGGCATGCATGTGTCTGTATCACATGAAGCGAGTCCAATTCCTGACACCAGGATTCTGATCTTCTACCTCTTCAGAGCTGGTCAGCTGCTAAATGATTTAACACAAATAGTTACTGGATCACAATAAAATGAAAGAAAGCCCATTTCAAATCATGTAAGTGACCTCAATATGTCTGGTCCAGGTGTCAGGCCACAGAGCCTTACCGATTAGTTTTCTTCTCCAAAAGCCAGTCAGGACAGATTTTCTCCCCTTGCTTAGTGATGTGGCATCCATACACGTGCTTATACAATACAGTGAAAACACCTCAAGTACAGATGTAATACAACAGTAATTACAAATCACAGAGACAGACAGACAAACAAAATCAACTCTAAACACATTCTTGCATTTCGAACAACAAAAGTAAACAAACCCATGCATTACAGTTCAAAGAAATCTTCAGTTTTAGTTCTTCTGCAAATCTCCATTTCCTCAGTTCTAAATTGCTGTTCTTGAGCTTGTCTCAGCAGCTGGGCTACTCATGGTGCTACTGACACAAACTGGGTGAGCTGGAAAACACCCAGGAATGGTCAAAAAATAAAAGCCCCCAAAATAAAGAAGACACACACATTATAAATGAGATTCCATTTTAATAGCAGAGTGTAGAAAAGAAATTGGCAAAAAAATTCACATGAAAAAACATTTTACACAGTTAATTATGTACAGAATAAAGTATTTGACTGCCTTCTGATGATTTACGTTTCACTTTAGTCAAGTCCTACAATAGAATGCAAAATACACCCAAAACTCTCAGATGCAACAAAATGGAAAAACAAAACCATATACATAATCCCAGCTCTGACTCCTCAAATATTGGGACTGGCTGGATTTACTTCAACCCACTGGGCTTTTTGCTATGCTTTTAGCAATTCCTGAATTCACTGTAGCTTCCAAACTACTGTCAGGAGCTTCTGTTTGTTCAGTCTTCTTGCTCTGGATGGTGCACATTCCCTTGCCTCCTGAGCCACCCACCTTCCCATGTGTTTCTTTGAGCCCAGGCAACAAAGTTTCCACACACTCAGAAGCCTGACTTTCTGCGCTGCCTCTGTCACAACTCAGTGACGGCATTTCAACAGAGCCACCTTTGCTCTCCTTCACTTGCACAAGTATCTCAGACGTGGGAGAAATGCCCTGCATTTCTAGAACTGGCAAGACAACTTCTGTAGTGTCACTATTTGAGGTCTGTGATTCAGGCTGGAGCATAGGTTTCTGAGAAATCCGTGTGCAAATTTTATCTTCACAACTACCAGAAGTCAATGTAGCAAAATCAGTAATGTCTGCTTCATTCACTGTTCTTTCAATGCCCAGTTTTTTAAATTTACTGGACTCCAGCCTAAGAGATGCAACAGTTTCCAGTTTTGTGACTTCTGAATTTTCCGTTAGAAGTCCTGCTGAAAGGATGCTGAAACATTCATGTTTTACCTTATTGTCTCCCAAATTGAAATCAGTGCTTTTCAACTCAAGCTCTGCTTTTTGGGAGGGAGTCTTCATGTGTTTCACATCCTCTGATGGTCTCTTGAAAAGAAAATTATCTAATCTTGCATCAGATCCAGTGTGTCCTAATGAATTTTTTTCATCTTCAGCTACTAATTCTAGACTGGATCTGATTTCAACAATGTTGGAGCAGGTATTGACTACCTGTTCAACTCCCTGCTTCTGGGTTTGGTTATCTAACACTGTATGGCCTGAAGGTTTAGGCTGTACTTTTTCTTGAGCTTCTAATTGGGTACTTCTAGTTTCTGTCTTTCCCTCTGTCAATTCTGAAGTATTAACCTCATTAGAACCAGACTGTATTTCTGGATTTGGAGTATTTGATAGATCCCAACCACTTTCAGAACAAGAATGAGTTGTGACAATCCGTTCTTTTCCATTACTAGTTCTGGAAGTGCCCCAGAGCAAGTCTGGACTATCGGCTTCTGAGTGAGTTCTACAGTTATTATTTAACTTTTCCTCTAGCAAATGGGAATTTCCCAAACTTTGAATTTCATTCTGTGTCTCAGTTAACAAAGTCTTTGGGTGTTGGCTATGCTTAGGCCTTACTGCTTTTATTTCCCAGTCTTTCTTCAAGGTACTAGGAACATTTGTGTTTGTAACTGGAGTTTTATTTCCATCTTCCTGTCCAACCTTCTCTTGGACCTCAGTTTTCTGTAGATCACAGAATTCCAGATTGCCTGCCTGCTCTCCACCTCCTGTATCAACAAGTCCAATTTCTGCAGGCATCTGGATACCAGAAACAGGGGGTTTTTCTGGTAATTCTGTGACTGCCATTTCTGATAGGTGAAGCTGAAGTGATTTCTTGTTCATTTCAGCCTGATTTTCAACAGGAACCAAACTCTCTGTCACTTGATTATTACACTGTGAGGAATCCACATTCTCAGAATCCTCTTTCAATGAGGATGAACTACTGTTTGTTCTGTGATTTGCAGGTAAGTCTGCAGGTTTTGTTATGTGAGGGTTTTCTCCATTTGGAAGCGCAGAACTTGCAAGCTTAGTGTCAGCTGAACCCTTTCCACCACTACTGTAGAAAATATCATACAGATCCTTAGCATTGGCTGTGGCCAAGCAAGAATTCCGTTTCTCTATCTTTTTTGCTTGTTCACTGAAAGCAGTTGAAGGTGGTGGTGGTCTCACAGGCGTTGCCAACATTGTCTGTTCACTTTCAGACACACCTGGAGCTACTTCATCTGCAGGGATGAGAGCTGCCGGCTGGACTGCTGGTGGAGGACCGGGTGGAGGTAGTCTATCTGCACTCTGAGAGGACTCATTTTTCTCTGCTGCTTTCAAGTCCTCCTCTGAGCCTTTTAAAATTACTTCTTCTCCTCCAAAAGCTTTTGATATGATATCTGGAGGCAGCAGAAGATCTGCATTTGTTTCTTTTACCACTGGCAGTGGTTTGGTGGTAGTTCCAGAGGACTTTATGGATAAAAAGGTGTTCAAAGGTGGTGGTTTACTAACTGTTGCAGTATTAGACTTCCTGAAAATCATGGTGGGGACTGGTAAATTGGGGAGAACTTTTGTTGGTGTCGGTGTGGAAACAACTGGTATCCATGGGCTAGTGTGTGGAATAACAGTTTTCCCAGACAACTTGATTTCAATGGGCTTAATATGGGATTTCACAGACTGACACTTGATCTCCTCTTTGTTTCCTTCTGTATTCTCTTCCTTTGGAACAGCTCCTGGGGTTTTATCCTCTCTCTCTGTCTTTTTCCAGCTGAATTTCCCAAAGGAGGTCTGACTTGGTGATTCCTTTTTAGATTCCTCTTTCTTTTCTTCTTTCTTCTCCTCTGTTTTCTCTTCCTTCTTTAGCTTTACCATGATACCCATTTTTCGCCCAGAAGAATCTGTTTTGCCTTGAGTTTCATTATTCCCTTCTCCAGACTCTGGGATGCTCTTTACCTCCTCCTTCTTTATTATTTTTGCGTTTTTCTCATCCTTCTCTTCCTTCTGTTTCTCAACCAGTTTCCGTTTCAGCTCGTTTTGCCGCCTGCGCTCTGTTTCCAGAACTACAGCCAATCCAGCTTGACGGTCTAGATTTCTCCTCTCCTCATAGAGCGGGTTTTCATCTATGTATTTCTGTGGAAATAAACAGCAACATTTTAGCCACCATTTCTGTGAAAAATGAATTAAAAAATGCAGCTCTGACAACTTTGACTTGTTCAGTAAGTGCCATCTCCACACTAAGAGAACAGGGAACTTTTTCCTGCCAAGAAACTGAGGTACTGCAAACTGCTGGCAGCAGGGCTGTCACTTTACAATAGACACTGTTTCAGCTTCGTGCAGATAAAATATCTCCATATACTGATGCAGTGGGAACTTCTGCTTATTTAGTTCAGTAGAATGTAGTGAAGATAACCAAATACATATACTCCAAGGAGTTAAATGTCATTCTTCAGGAAAGGAAGACAGAACAAGTGGAAGCTAATGTAGGGAATATCTCCTTCCTAGTACACCAGTTACCAACCTTATATTTCTCATTGTGGGGATGACTTTTCACATGCTGCTCTGCTGAGATTTGATCTCCAAAAAATTCCTGACAGAGCTGGCAATAATATCCAGTGATGGGAATCAGAAACTCAGAGCCTGAAAAGGCCAAAGAAAATTATCAGAAAAACAAAACTTAATAAATGCCAAGCTCTTAACAAAGGTTATCAAAGAACAACAGCAAAACCTCCAGTAATGTTCTTTTAGGAACAGTTAATGCTGCTCTCCGTACAGTTACATTGTAAGAACTACCACTACCAGGAACAAACATGTAAAGTGAAGAAGTTTATTACTATGGTTCAAATTTAAATGCTCTCCATTGTATTAAGGTAATCGAGTATTCAAGTAGGTTAGCATTTCCTAGAGTCTTGATCTATTTTCTATTCTTCTGGTATAGTCTGCTCAAATATTAAGCATCTGGTTTATAAACAGAACACAAATATTTCGTTGAAGTTCAGCAAGGTTGCATCCTTGTGCCTACAGAACCCACTACAGTTATCTAAGACACTGCAGATTCTTCTTTAGTTGGCACTACTAGAAATATGTAATAGATTAATAAAATGAGTTGATCACTGGCAGGCCTTTTAGACATTCATATTTTAAATCCTACAATTATTTTCAACTCAATTACAGCTCCTTCCATATGTCTGTCTCAGATTCTCTGTATCTGCACTCACAAGTACTCATCGGTCAATTTTCAACCTCTGCTAAAACTGTAGTGAATGGAAAAGTCTGCTACAAGACTGTGTGGAATACTGTGCAAGATCTACCCAAACACTGCCAACTCTTGTGGTCATGCTCTGAATTCTAATATGTTGGCAAAAATTACTTCAGAACTACACTGAAAGACAACTGGTATTCAAAATAAAAACCTAATCTCTAAAAAGAAGAGAAGAAGCCGCATTTTTCCTACACTCTTGCTTCACGACCTTCTCCACAAGAACAGCCAAGAAACTAAATAATTTGCCTTTTTCCTAATAATACAGTAACTATATGTGCTCTGTACCACATAAAGTTTTGAAAATTCCTTTCTCTGAGCAAGTGGAACCTACTGGAGGGCAAAGAGGGATGATAGCCAAGTTAATAAAAATTAACACACCTTTGGCAGGAACCGTTATCTTATCAATGCGTTTTATGGAGTCTTGTTTGGTCTCACTCTGGGTCTTCGAAGCCCAAGGTCTGTTGTAAGGATCCAGGGTCTATTTGCACAGTGACAGAGGTATACAGGCTCATATATTACACTAGCAAGGCAAGAACACTTGTCTTTTTCCTTTTTAATATCCTTTTAGAACACTGAACATTAAAATCAACGTGCAAATATTTACAAGAACTAATTTTCCTCTCTTTTCCCTCCCATTTTACAATTTACAATGACAAAATAACCTGTGAAAAGTGTAAAATGTAAATGACAGCAAAGAACAGGTAAATATATGAAATACAAGTGGCAAACCCCAGCAAACTGAACACAGGCCCCATTTACAATATTTGGAACACACCAGTAGCTGTACAATTGCTCAAGTCCAATATTAGGGGAAAAGAATTTGATAAGCTACTTCTTGGATTTGTTATTATTTCAGGTTCTCTTGTAAAATGTAGTTCTGTGATGTATGTTTTTGTGTTAATATTCATAGCAATATGAAATGTACTTAGTGAAGGAAGCCTGCAACATACCTGTCTGTGTTTCTTATTATGCATGTGTGTGAAAAAGTCAAACAAGGTCCCGCAGATGGTATTGCAGTCTTTGCACCAGTGGTTCCCTGCATCATAATATTCATAAATATTGGCCAACTGGAAAGGATGTTTGGAGGACTGTGAAGAGGATTCTGCTGGCTTCGGGCTTCTACCTCTTGATTTTTCATTAGTAGTTTTTGATTCCTAAATTGAACAGAAGGAAACACTTCTCTAAGACAAGGCAGGACAGACAAAATGCTCTACAACTCAGAACCTGCCTCCAGCAGAAGCCATACACACCAAAAAAAAAAAAAAAAAAAAAAAAAAATACATCACCTGCTTTTTAGCGCCCAGGTTAATTCCACCGTTTCAGAGAGCTGGTATTGCCGACTAAGATGCTGCGTGGCTGCAGTGAAGAGTTTCCAATAAGGGTCCCAGATGTAATGGCTGGATGGTTGTAGGTAATCAAGGAACCAAATGAACAAATTCCCTGTGGCATGCACCCTTCCCACTTTATTGGTTTCACGCAACAGTTCCAATTTACCATACTAACCAAACAGTGCCCAGAAGACCACAAATGGTTCCCCTAGAGGCATTCAGAAGTTACTGTGAGAGTGGCTTGGATGAAAGCAGAATGGAAAAGGAAGCAAAAATCAGTAGACTAAAAGTATTTAAGTCCATCAGTTTTATCAGAATATTTGAATGTTTCTGAATTCTCCAGAAAACTTGTTGCTTAATAACAAAAGAAAGATGGTGTTTTGTTAATTACCTAAGCATATAAGGTGAAGGATCTTGTGATTTAAACATGTGATGTTTGCACTTACATTGATCTGTACAGAAAGACGCCATATAGTGATATACAGACATTTCAGAACTCTAGCCAAAACTAATACTAAACTAACACTTGCAGCAAAACAAGTATTATCTGAAATATACCACGAATGAGCCCTGGTAATTTAGATTACAATAGTACTAGATGTATTTTGAGTTTTGAGTTACATTTTCAATGGCATAAAGTCCATCACATTATCGTTTTGCATGGCAGTCTGGAAAACAGCATGTTAACTGAACAGACTCGAGTTGGTTGCATGATTTCCAAGTTATTCACAACCAGCACTGAATAAATTTATTTAAGCAGATTCAAAATTGTCAAATAACATCTGCCTCACTTTAAATTCCTTAACATCAACCCTCCACAACATGTACTGTAAATCAAAGAATGAAGAGACAGCCAGGCCACTATGCACCCCACAGATATCCATATCCAAATATAATCTAGTTCTTGGTAGCAGAATAAGAAGTGACCCAATAAATATTTGCACGTATTCTGTCAGCAAGAACATAACAAACATTCTCTTGAACAATGAGGTCAACTTATGATCTGCAGGAGGTGCATGGAAGATGTTCAAAATGTCACACAAGCATCAATATTCATGTTATTTATAGACATACACCTATAAAAATACTATCTCAATCAGTGTCTTTAAGAAGACAATGCTTCTCAGATAGACAGGCAACAGCCCACTCTTAACTCTAGCTTGTGCATTACCCCAGCTCAAAGATGCCTTTATAATTTGGTACTATTTAGAGCCCAGACAGGGGATCTGTCTTTTTAGCACAGTAACACTGGCTTCACCTCAGCACTGACTGTGTAACTACAACACAGACACAGGGTCAGCAGCAAGGGATCACAAGGTACCTTGCAAATAAGCAGAAAGGCAAAGGCTTTTGCCCTTAGGTTGGCAGAGTCAACCAATCTCAGTGCTGAAAGGCCTGCACCATCTTTCTTTTCATGAAAAAGAAATTAACAATCAGAACTACAACACGAATTTTAGAGGCTGAAGGCCGTGTCCTATGTGCCTACATATGTATGAAAATACTAAATGTTCCTGCCCAGAACTCACAATTTTCCATGTTAAAAAGAGATCAAGTCATTATGGGTTTGGACGACAGACAATGCAAATTAAAATAATGAGAAATATATTCACACATGCCATATCTCAAGAAAAGAAAACAATATAACTTAATGCAATGTAGGACTTAACAGACATTTTTGCCTACTTTAGTTTTATGAAGTGGTGACTGAAGCAAATGATTTGTTAAAATAAGTGGACAGTAAACTTCAGAGATGTTTCAAGAAATAACAACAATAAAAAAGCAAGTTTTTAAATTAAAGATACCTAAGGAGTTTTCAGACCACAATAAGGCATAAGGAAAATTTCATAGGATAAACAGATTTGAGTGACTTTGTAGGAAATACAGAATGACAAAATGGGTAAGGTTGGAAGAGACCACAGTGAGTCATCTGGTCCAACCTCTGTGCTCAAGCAGGATCATCCCACAGCACATGGCACAGGATTGTGTACAGATGGTTCTGGAATATCTCCACAACCTCTCTGGACAATCTGTTCCAGTGCTCAGTCACCCACACAGTAAAAAAGTTCTTCCTCACATTCAGCTGGAACTTCCTGTGCATCACTTTCTGCCCATTGCCTCTTGTCCTCTTGCTCAGCACCACTGAGAAGAACCTGGCTCCACACTCTTGACATCCTCCCTTCAGGTAAATTGATGAGGTGCTCTCTCAGTTCTTCCTTATACCTCTTACCCTACTAACACTTTCCTCTCTGCAAAAAATATATATGCTAAGATCTACACAAAATTCTAAGATCTACCATTAGCTATTTCTGTTACATATTTGAATAAACATCTGAAAAGCAGGATAATTGATTTTCTGCATACAAGCATAACCTTTCAGATAGTAGTATCCATTCTACTTTCAAAGTAAAACTATCTTGTGGAATGCAATAAGCCTGTTCTGGTACTCCCAGCACAGAGTAGTACAGACCATGTCAGAGAGACCATACTGATGCATACTGACATTTCTTCAGAGAGAACACACATACATAAAAAACATGTTACACTGACCATCATCTTGAAGTCTAGTGATTTGTTACTATCATTATCTAGTGAGAAGACCAACATGTTCCCCACTTTCAGAGAACTTTGCTGCTATAAACACTCCTGCCTGAAAGGCCATGGCAGAAATCTAGAGGAAAAAAGTCTGTCCTCCTGGTATGGTACTGAAACCAAATAGCTACACATGATCATGATACTGTTCAATCCAACCAACACGTCAGCAAAACCAAGATAAAAAACAGTAAGTGGTGCTGAACTGCACAAAACCTAAGGAATATTATATACACTGATACATTGACTCTCACCTGCATGCACCATCAAAGCCAGTGTATGAGACTTGGTAACAAATGACATCAAATCATCCTCTACTAAAGGTCTGCCACCAGCTGTCTCCCCACTGCCCACTTCTCTTAATGGGAAAATCATTAGCATACAAACTGTAAGACTTTACCTTGTTGGAGGAAGATGTTTTCTCTGCACCTTTTGCATTTTCTGACTTGCTGCTCTTTTCCGAGGAATCCTTAGTTTCCACAGATGGTTTCCGGGGCTTCTCAAATATGTTAATCCCCAGAATTTGTGCTACTTTATCAAGCTCAGACTGCTTCTTGTCAGCTGCATCAGCTTCTTTATGCAGTTCTGCAATCTCCTTCATAATATTCTCTTGTAGTCTGTTCACCTCAACCAGCAAGGGGTCTTTGTGTCCGTCCTTCTCACGACGTTTTTTCCTCAACATCTCTCCTGAGCCAATCAAGGAACCAGAAGAGTCAGAAATGCAAAAGGAAAACTGACTTTAGAGCTCTACAATAACTCCAGCAACAAGTAAAATACTAATATAAAATATTATGGCTAAATCCACTATAAAGTTGTAAAGATGAAACTGACTCTCATGTACAGCATCACTAAATCTGCATGATGTGCCTCTATAAGGACTACCATAACACACATGCCAAGAGAGGCACCATAATCCTCCAGAGTATCAATCTAATAATCACTATTTCCCTGTGTGACCAAACAAGCAAAAGGTAAATTGCATATTCTAACCTGTAAGTATAATTTTCCAAAGGCGAGGGAATTAAGTATTTACCTGGACCAAACAAATTTTAAAGACACAAAAAATTAGCTCTCTTGAGAGGGGACTCTTCTATCTCCAGATAAGAATCATGAAAAATTGAAAGGCACAATAACATCTTCAGTTACTATTTCTCACAAGCACTAAAATGCATAAATTACAATTCCTTTAGCTTATCAAACCAAGAAGATGCAAGAGTAACTGTTTGCTCAAATTTTGATGCAATTGATCTTAATATAGTAACTAGGTCACTGCTTTCTCAAGAGTTGTGCACTGCCAGGAGTGTGAAAATACATTATGGGCTATTATTATTTTGGTCATCCTTCTCCTGTTAGATACCAGGACTTGTGACACATCCCAATGGGGGAGAAAAAAGAAGTAAGGGCTGGAGGGTGGGTAATGGACTTTACCTTGCTGTTTACGTAGCCTGTCCAACTCAGTCTTGAGATAGTAAAGCTTCTTCTGCCGTGCTTCTCGATCATTCTTCAGTTTTTCTCTCTCTTCTATCACCTAAATAAATTGGAAGGTGTCTGGATTTTCTTCTCTTCCCAACACAAGTTAAACAGTCTTGCAAGAATGACAGGAAGACCTCAGCTTTCCAGACACAGAACACTGCTCGCTATTCCCAAAATATTTTTGAGTAAGTATTTTAACACAATAAATACACCTCTCCCTCTGTATCTGAAGGTATTGTGAGGTCATGCTTCAACCCACTTTGTAGGCAATGTTTTTTTCTTTTGGGCAATGTATTCCTCTAAACTACTCTGTTTGTTCCACCACTTCCCAAGGCCCTTAGGCTCAGCTGACTATCTTCTACAGGGCTAATCAAGATCAATACCAAATGGTTGGTCAAAACTCATGCAGTAGTATCTCTACAGCTAGCATATTCCATCAGCCTTCACAGCCCTTCACCTTGCCTCCCGCTTTGACTCTGGCCCATTTTAGCTATTAGTTAGGTTTTGCTTCAATCTGACATGAAACAGGATGAAATTTGTTTCTTGTTCAGTAAGGTAAACTGTGGCATGAGGATTCACAAATCCTTTTTTCATTGGTTTTCATTGATTCTCATAGAAGGAAACAAAGCAATATGCTAAAATGAAACCTGAAAAGTTCTTTCTGTTTCTTTTCCAGCTTCATTTTTCAAGAGACAAATCCCAACCTTTTTACCTTCACAAAGCTCTTAAAACTTACTACAGACTCCTCCCTTAACAAACAAGTGATCTTGACTTCCCTAGACAATCACTTCTACTATAGCAATATCATTGTTGGCAGGATCCCTGAATCCTTTCCTGAAGTAGCTCTACACAGTTAAACTACATCTTAAACACTGCAAGGAAATAATAATAATAACAACAACAACTATTATTATTATTATTATTATTATTATTATTATTATGGTTTTGTATGCTATTTTTTTATCATCAAAGTACCATTCTCTCCTTCAGAGTTTTCTGCAGCATGGGGGACATTAAGTGGAGTATGCAAATTTTTATACTCCAAGCCGTCCCAGCAAAAACCCAGTGCCAATCCCAGACTAAACCCAAATCAAAGATTTCTGTAGTGACAGACAAAGCCTTAGAAGTTCTACAAAGATACACAGATGAGCTACCAGGGTATGTCAGGGAAGGAGAAAACCACTCATCTTTGGCCAAGATAGCTCTTCCAAAAGTACTGAATTTCATTAAGAACAAAATTTCAGCTGTGTCAGCTGAAGAAATTCTTATTTCTTATTTCAAGCAGTGGAAGTTCACTTACTTGCTGATGTAGCACTTCATACAAGTGAAGAAAAGACTCTTATAATAAAAGATTGTATTGCAGCCTCAATAGCTAAAGGGGATTTGAAAGAAAAAGGGATACAGGTATTTTACCAAGGTCTGCAGTCACAGGAAAAGTGGCAACACTTTCAAAGTAAAAGAGGGTAGATTTAAACTAGATATAAAGGAAGTATTTTTTTACAATGAGGATGGTGAGGCATGGAAACAGTCTGCCCATAGAGATTGTGGACTCTCCAGCCCTGAAGTGTTCAAGGCCAGGTTGGATGGGGCTCTGTGCAACCTGGTCTAGTGGAAGGTGTCCCTGTCTATGGCAGTGGGGTTGGAACTAGATGATTTTTCATTGTCCCCTCATATCCAAATAATTCTATGCCCTTACTTTAACAACAAAGAGCAAGTGGACACCAGTCTGAAAACTCAAACAACTTTTGGGAATCTTTCAGTTGACAGTTGTGTAACTACATTTTCCTATTTTAAAATAAATTCTTCCCCACTACTCTCTAATTATTGTACAAACCAAGATAATTAGAAGAGGAAAACATTAACATTTATGACCTGAATTGGTGTCAGAGCATCCAAGTACAGTTTCCCCTAAATTCTTCTAATTTTGTGATTTTTGTAAGAGAATTAATATAAATTATTAAGGAGGAAGACTGTATGTAATAGTGAATGATGATATCCTTTAGTATGTATTAAAGAATGTCTAATACAGGTATAACCATGGTATTTTATACAATGTAGCATGTTCAGATGGAGTCTCCCTTGTTTCATTTGTGCCTCTTGCCTCTTGTTCTGTCATTGGACATCACTAAAAAAAGGCCATTTTACTTTCTTTATACTATCCCTTCAGATTTTTACACATCTCCAGACATCTTCAGGTATTTCAATATCTAAATCTCAGCAGAATAAAGCCAAACTGTGGTCACCATGTGTTTTCTCGGTAAGATTTTGTTGGTCCAAAGAAATTCAACTTTGTTTTTGATTTCATCTGTTCTGCCATAGGTGATGGCATACAACTTCTGGAAGTTTAAAATGCACTTCTTACAAGTGTCACAGGTAATTACAGACAAACACTTAGAAATCTTTAACGGAAATAAACTAGGTCAAACTATTTTTAAACTGGAGTGACTCAGGATAAAAAAGAAAAGGTGCACCCAAGAGAAAAAGCTTCCACCCCACCAATCATGCAATCCAACATAATCTGTAGTATCAGAACACCTAACATACCTTCTGCTTTTGAGCTGCCCGATTTTTTTCATCCGATATCCTTTCTGTGGTATTTTTGAGAGGGTGTGATGACAGACGAAGGGGTGTTTTGGAATGAGAAGAGGTGGTAGGAACTTGAACAAGCACAGAACCATCTCTTTTTACATCTGGAACATCCTTTCCCAGAGAGACTGTCTCAATCACCCGGAGATTGGGACGTGTGGGGTTCGCTGACATGGCCATAGTAAGAAGACCATGAGCTTCTGGTAGTGTAGGATTAGGCTGCTGGGCAGGGGGGTACATGGGCCAGCCAGGGGCTGCATATGCCATATAGTGCCCATATGCATCATACCCTGGAGGAGCCATTGTGGGAGGGGGATAGTTTTGGGGCATTTGAGCAGCAGTGTAGTGGGAATAGTTGGGAATTTGGTATTGGGAAACAGAAGCAGGTGTAGGTGGCAAACTAGGAGGAGTTGGTGGAATTGAAGGAATGAGAGAGACAGAAGGGAGAGGCTGTTCTGGTGCATGTGGAGGTATCTCCTGTCCCACTGGCTTGTTCTTAGTATAGTCTGATTTCTGAAGAGAAGATGCATCTTTAGACTGCTGGAAAGAGCCCGGAGGTGATGCTGAATGCTGCTGGCCTGACTCGGGAGAACGAGTGTCACTCCGGCTGCGGCGCAGCTCCCACGCATCCAGTCTGCGAGTGTCTGAAGAGCGACGATCAGGAGAACGAGATGCCAGCTTTTTGCCATGAAGGCGTTCCTGGGTGCGAACTGCCAGTTTTCCAATTTCTGCAACACCGATGTCAAGTCCAATGGTTTTGAGTAAGTCGTGGATCTTTGCATACTCTGCATTCGGCTCCTCTATAGGATCTATCTTGACAGCTGGAGCAGGAGAAGGAGGTGGGCTCATTTTCTGTATTATTATCTCATTGCCACAACTCACTGGGGGGTTCTCTATGGGGAGAGATTCCATTTTGGTCTCTTCATCCTCATCACCATAAAGAAACTTCTCTTCATCCTCAATGTCAGGAAAGCTACGCCTCCTCTTCTCCTGAGCACTGACAGAATCAACCATCATGCCCAGAATTCGGGAGAAACCACTGCCATCCTGACTGGCCCTCTCATGAGGCAGCAGGAAGTCAGTATGGCGATCAGTCGGTTCGGACTTGGGTTCTGCTTTTTCCTTGTGACTTAAGAAGCTTCCAAACTTCTCTTCAAATGTCAAAGTGTCTTTGGGAGGCCCAGAGAGTGGGTTCCACTCATACAAACCTTCACACAACTCCTTGTTTGAAGACTCCACAAGAGAGCCTTTGTTAAACCGTTTGAGGAAGTTTTCCACTTCAGAGGCAAAAGGAGCTATGTTGTTGCTCTGGGGCAAAGAAGACTGACTAGAAAGAAGAGGAGGATCCTTGCTGGGGGCTGGACTGCTTGAAAAGCCCTCGGGCTGAAAGAGAGAAGATATTATTTACTTCTAAGGCACTATGCACCTCACAGAACAAAGGAACATGCTCCTCTCTCCTTGAGTTCACAGCTGAATAAAAGTGTCAGAACAGACAATATACAGTTGAAAGAGAATACAGAAGATTACAAACCAAGCTGCCTGATGATTCTGGAATGCCATGTCCAACAACAAATGCTTATCTCAGAGAACACACAAAATCACAATTATATTTCACTATTTTTTTGCAAGCATAAGAAATGAAATTTTTAAATTGAAACCCCATTACATAATTTTGGATATGCTTTGAGTTTAGTCATAGTCACATAGGATTTCAATACTTTAATTCAGGTGAAAACTACTGCATTGGGGTTATTCTCAGTCACTTCTTCAGATATTCATAATTAATGCCATATTAAATAGCATTTCCAGTAATAGGTATGGAACAGGATCCTCAGTATCGGAGCACTTCTGAGATAAATATGTCACTGTCAAACCAACACTGGTCCAACAGGCAAATCAAAGCGATGTATTAAAACACAAAAATTCAGTTTATCACAGTAGTCATAGCCACTTATCTATCTATTGCTCTGATTTTGACTCAATTGGTATATGTTTGGTACAAATTAAATAGGGCTGATGCCAGCATATAGTCCAAAGGGAAAAAAATAAGGAAATTTAAAAGTTGTTTTCAGACATAGTTACTGAGGATGCATTAGGCAGTTCTCCAGGTCTATAAAGAAACAAGAAAGAGACACTGCGACAGAGGATATCAATCAATATCCTGACTGCCTGTGGTACTGAGAGTCAGCTTTTCTATGAAAGCTGGCCCAGATCTCTGCATCCTGGGCTGAATTTCCACAAAGACATTTGAACATATATGATTCCTGATTAAATGTCATAACCATTTAAAGTTTCTAATGCGCTTTGAACTTATACAGCCCTGCAGAGAGATATCTGTTCTCTTCAGGATGGGGAAACAAAGATTTGGCTTTTTTTTTATTTTGGAAATCAAACTAACATTCTGCATCATGAAGTAACTGTTTTGGAAAGTAGAAGCACATAGACAGACACACAGAGACCAAACCTGAACAGCAGACTCTACTTCCATATCTACTCGCTTCTTCAAAATCGATTTTTTGGGCATGGGTGGGATTTCCTCAGGCCTGTATGTATACCGAGGCTCAGAAGTCTGTAATGTGTTAGTCAAGCCAGGGATCGCGTAGCCACTGCCTGAAACATCATGATTCAAGTTTCTACTGCGTTCTTCTTCTTCTCTTTTCCTCCTCGCACGGTCAAGCTCTCGGAATTCCTCATTCAGGTACGACGGGCTCAGGCTTCTACTACGGCTGCGGCTTCGTCTGCGGTAGTTTCGCGTTCCTGATGAGAAACCCTGATGCTCTCCACTCACACCATGCATCTTCTCATCCTTTTCATACCGTGGACGCTTTATTTCTCGTCCCCTCTCCTCTGCCCTCAGTGGGTAGGGGGATCTCCTCAGTTTCTCACCATCTCTGTCAGATGCACGAGGCAGCTCCTCCCGACGGCCATAGTGTGGACTGTAATCTGAACGGTGCAGGAAAACATCTCGGTTGCGGTAGTCTTCATCGTGCCTCGGAATGAAGGGACTTGAAGGCTGATCTTCATGTGCTGGGTATCTCTCAGGGCCTCGAGGACATGTGAGGCCTCTAGTGAATATTGGACCATCAGCCATATCATCCCTGTGTAAGAGAAGCACAGAATAGAAGTACTTGAATCAGAGTAAACAATGTCTTACTCCTACTCAAGGGTAAGAAATTTCCAAACCAGTTTCAAAATAACATCTCCCTCACTAAACAGAACCAACATTTTATGTACTTAAAAGGCAGAGTAGAGAGGGAGACTTATTTTTAACGGTACTGTTCCTCCTAGGAAGTTACCTGCAAACACAGTGACATGAACAATTCAACTCATACTGAGGAATAAGAGCCTTAAAAAATTGATAGGATGGATTAGTTTCTGTGAATGTGAGAGAATACACGTTTTAAAAAACCCCTTACTATCATATTTCAGACCACAATCCCTTTCCTTGCCTCTCCCAGTAAGATGCCAAGGTCAGATTTCCTATGAATTATTCAAGGTATAATTCAGTTTCACACTGGCAAATGCTACCAGATCCTCTTTTTATTTTCAGCTGTGGACAAGGACCACAAATTCTATCAACATTTTCTTTTGCAACAGATATGCAGACAGCACTGTCACTAATCACATGAACCCCACACCTAAAAAGAAGCACAGTTTCTGACATCTACAAACCAGGGAGATCAAGTGTAATGGTACTCTTCTTCTGAGCCAGTCCCTGCACTATTACACAGTGGATGTGCAACTGTCATAACATCAGAATAACCAGCTTCTTCTTCTCTTGGAGTATCTACAGACACCTACAATTAGGGGTACTGTTTCAACTAAGGCCTTCTTCTCCATGCCTAAAAACTTTCCTGGTACTTTTCTTTAGATAAGGCAGAAACAAACCAAACCAAACCTCTTTAAAAGTTACCAGCTACTGGTCTTCCTCATTGATATTTCAAAATCCAGCAAGATCATCCAAAAAAGAAAATGTCCCGAAGTGACATCAATGAGACAGAAGACTCTTCCCTGAGAGAATCAATTTGAGATAAACTATGTATAATGGTCTGAATCCACAAAAATCACCTCTTTGTACTCAAAAAGGTCCCTCCATAGATTTGAGAAGGGACAAATCAAGTCATGCCAGAAGACATCTTCAAAAAAATCTGCAAATAAATTACAATCCCAGTTTTTCACAACAGATCAAAGAATAACAGAGATGCACAGACAATGTCTTTTTCTTGGGTATTTTCCTAGTTTACACTTGCATATCTAAGAACAAAATCAACACAAAACTTCACTTTACCTTGCATCATTGCAAAGCATTTATTAGATATTTTATCAGTCCAACACAGCTTATTAAACAAATCTGGCCTGTACCTGTACCCATTGTATTACATGGTATCTTTCCAGTTTTCAGCAAACTACACATATCCACCTCCTCCAAAAGCACAAAAATATCTTGAAAAGAGCTAAATTAAATTTCATAAATAAATGTTGTTTTCACAACCTACAAAAAGGTATGTTTATTCCCAGTGGCATGTTTTCTGAGAGCCTGCTAAATCTGAACAAGCTGCATGAACACACCTGATGGAGTAACAGACGTGTTTCACCATATACCTTCAGCTGATTTTTGTGCAAATAAAATTATTTAGATGCATGTCTGGCATCTGTTACCTACAATTCAAACACTCTGACTCCAGTGACAAAGCACAAGAATTTTTAATCATACTTTGGAAAGAAAGGAACAGCAGACCTACTTACATTTAAAACTAGCAAGACATTCCAAATACACTCTGAACAGCTAAAATGCAAATTTAAAACCTGAAAATTAAATACAAGTTTGGGAAAAATTATTACTTGCCTTTCAGGATTCTTTGAAACATGTTTTCTGTGCATGCAGTCCAATAAAGTTACATCCCTCCTATTTGGTTTGGATGCTTTCAGCCAGTAATGTCCACTACTGGCTACTGCACCCCCGAGAGAGGATACAAGGTGATACCACTGTGAGCATCCCAATTCGTTCCCCAACAAAGAATCCATGATTCACTGGAATTTACAGTTTCAGAGATGGAAAACAGACCACAGGCTACACACACATGATGCCTCAGAGACCTACAAACTAGTGTAAGGTAATTTACTTTTTGGCATGTTTATTCACTTACACAGAAATAGAAATAAATAGTGGTATTCTGCTGTCAGCAATCAACAGGACTCCACTTTAAGATGCAGTCTTTGAATAGGGAGTCAGATGAGCTGTTCATATTCAAGCCAACTGTTACTCTTGATATTATGCCAAAAAACACTATTTTCTGCATTAAGAACACAGCTTAATGCAGACCAAGTCTCTGCAGTGATTTGGTCTATCTTTTGTATTAACCTCAGATGCAAGAATTGGTGGGATGCTCTCTACAGCTTGTGCCAGCTGAGACAGTAGTAGAATGTTTTAAAAATACTGAGAGCCAGAGAGATGGGAGACAAGGAGAGAGAAAAAGATTTATTTTTCACTTTGACAGATTGAGATTCTGGAAGACAAAAAAACACCTCTTGGTCTAAGCAGGAGACCGAAGCTGCTTAGGTGACATTGAAGACACAGTCCAGCAGCATTCAGTGTGCCTATTTAGACATGTGCAGGAGACCAGCTGCCCTAGAAACTTGGGGCAAGTTCTTACAGATGTTTTAGGACAGACCTGCATGTAAACATGCACCTTGAGAAAGTCTCCTTGGGCATCCTGAAAATCCATTGCTGCAGGAGACTCTAAAAGCCCCCCTGGATTTCTCTCCTTTGGTATTTTATTTCCTTTATAGACTAATGAACCTCTCTACCATCCCAAGCCCCTACAAATTACAGAAAATAATGAGAGACACTTGTCAGAGTGATTGCTTTATATATCAAAGTAGAGTAGGTAGCAAAAATAGCTGAGAATAACTAAATTCAGAATTATTTACTCCATTTACTTCAAAATTTGAAGAGACATCTTCAGGAAACACTTCTTTTTTTTTTTGCTTAATTTTTTTATTTTTAATTAGAATGAGAACATACCACAGGCCAAATAAAAATGTGATATGAGCAGTAACAATAAGGACCATTTTACAGCCCAGTGATAGATATAAAGTGTCCTGGTACCAAGGCAGCCTCTCAGAAAAGGGGAAAAAATACATGATGAAAAATACTTGATAAACAATGTCCTTAACCAAATATCAAGTGTCTTTTGAAAACAAATAAAATGTCTAGCAGTGAACTTAGAATTCAGAAATAGTACCTAGATGATTTAGGAAAAGCTAACAGGTGACTTGGCTGTCACATAGTTTAAGCTTCTGGACAATGGGCATCACTCAGAAAAGAGCAGCCAGCATAGATTAGACAAAAAGAAAAGTAAACATAACAACATGAAGTTCTTGCATACTTACACTACAAACACAAGGAAGTCACTTAAAGATTAAAATCTACAGGGTCTCACTTTATCTTCTTCTCATTCTAACTCATCTGTCACTTTTAAACCTTCTCTGGAATCTATTCTTACCATTCTTTTTTGCATCTATGGGCTCTGTAATAGAGAAGTCAACTTCTGTGATTTCTCACTCTTAAGTTAAATAAACTCCACTATATCTGATGTTACTTCTAACCATGGATGAGCACCACAGAACAGGTTAAATCTAAAATCTCACCTGAGGACATGCAGCAATGACACAAACACCACCATCCCTAATTTGCCAGAGAAGTGCCAGTTCCTGACATATCACTTCCTTTTCCTTCCAACCACAGTACTCTCCCTGAGCATACACACTCATTTAATTTAGAATATTGCAGACTACACAGGGGATTTACAAATCAAACACTGATGCCAGGAGAACTGAGGTAAAGGTATAAAAGTGACAGTACCAAAAACCAAACACTCATTTGGTTTTCTACATCTGCTGAAATTTAACTTTACACCTGAGAAAGACAGGAAATTCATTTATTCTGCTCACTTCCCTTTCTCTCTTCTTTTTTTTTTGTTTTTTAACAGTCATGATATTTGCATCAAAAATGGAAGTGGTAATGTTTTTTTTCTGTGCTGGATGCTTATCCCTGACCTGAAATTGCAACTGTATGCTCCAGGGCACAAGCTATGTCTTTAATTTTGCAATTCAAGACAAAGAGAGTTGCACAGTTTTCTGATTTTCTTTCTTTTGCCAGATTCTACTGGTTCTCCCTACTGAAGGCAAAGAGTTCCAAATTGGATCTACTAATATTTATACTTCACTATTCACAGCAGTATTTTTAACAAAAAAGAATTCTCTCCACAACTGTTTCTCTCCAATTTCAGTCAAGGGATCATAAGAATTCAAACACTTTCTTTATAATGTATGAGCCTGTCTGACTATGCTCTCTTCTGCAAGGTTTTTAAAGTCAAAATAATAATTACTTTGCGCTACTTTAGAGTCTTCTTCTAGACTAGTCTCAAAAATCAGGAAAGTAGACAATTCCTCCTAATAAATGAGGAAATTGAAGCTTTACACTATCCTTATATTAAACAACCTTCCTTTCAGTAAGGACTAGGTAGGTTCATAAGGTGGCTGAAGTAGTGAAATGTCAAATGAAGTGTCTCCATGTGGCGTCCCACCCTTAAGGGGAAGGAAGCACCGGAGGGATTGACATCACACTCCCTCCCGCAATATATGATGTACATGCTTAGTTTATATGGGGTTTAGAAGCAGCTGACAAAAATTAGAGAAGAAATATCTGTTTAGAGTTACACAGGCAGAGACTTTTGTTCAGGAATTCCCTGCACCACAACTTGCCAGAGGCTGGCAGAATGTTGCAATACGACACGAAAAGAACGACACTCACGCACTGAGATGTCCAAGGCAAAAAAAGGGGCAGCTTATCTACAGATCTCAACATTTATAGAATTCCAACAGTGACCATGGATTGGAGGATGAAAATTGTCCTCTCCAGCCATACTGGTCAACCCAACAGTCCACCAACAGTCTTTTCCTTATGAGAAGAATGCAAAACAATCATTATTTACATGAAAAGTGCGTGAGAAACTTTATCTCAAAAGTAAAACATCACAAGGCTGAAAGAACTTCAGAAAAACAGAGAAGAACAGGGTGACAGGGGAATATTCCCCAGGAAGCACTGCTACATGCTTACCCTCATTCCCTAGGCATTCAGTGGGCTAATGAGATGTTTAGTCTCATCCAGCAGAGACATTCCCATGCTGTTTCACACACGTGAATCCCCACCAGCACAGGACCATACCTGTCACTGAGGTTATCAATTGGTGAGCCCAGTCTATCAGGCAGCCTCCTTCGCTCCGGTGTGCCAATGCAATACCGGTCATTACCAACAGTAATCCGCAAACTGTGCTCCAGTGAAGACTCAGAGCGGAGACTCGGTGAACGCCTCTGCAAATTGAAGAAAGAGTGCAAGCCCATCAATCAGGGGATTTTAATCTCAGCTACAGAAAGGAGAGAGATTCTGCTCTGCTTAATAAATTTGACATGAGGGGATGGATCAATTAAAACATCAAACTAGACGAACAACTGTTCCAAATACTTCAATTTCATTTAGTTACTAAAGAAAGAGGAGGGTATTGACTGCATTTAACTACTCATTACAGGTGCTAATAACATGCGCTATATTTAAATTATCTAGAAATTTTCAACTCAAAAATGCATTTCATAAAGCACCATTTTGGAAGATGTAAAACCAAAGAGAAAGTCACAAAGTCCCAAATTTGCTGCTGTTTTCCTTTCCTTGTAGAGAAGAAGCAGCTAAATAAACATTGCGTAAAAAACGGTGCCAGGAATTTCTTAATAAAGTGTCTTGATTTCTGGACCTTTACAACTTTATTAACAACATGAACCAAAGTATAAACCAGTGTAAACAAAGATTTTCCTAGCAGTGATGTTTTTAACTGTTTTCCTCACCTCATGCTACTTCCAGCAGATAATCACAGCATAATACTAAAAATACCAATACCACTACAAACAATTTCTGTAAGTGTCTAAAATTCCCACTTCCATTATTTATTACTAGTAGAGATAAACCAGAGTAAAATAAATAAAGTTGCCTCTGAAAAATCTATGGCAGAGAAGACCTGAGCTCATTGCCTCTGCACAGACCTTCCTTTGTGTACTGTGTACATACACAGTACACAAAACACCATCACTGGTAAGTTATGCTTAACTAGTTACATCTCACATTATTCTAAAATATAGCACTGGAATACAGGATGGATCAGAGTTAAGGGGAATTCCATAAAAAACAGATGAGACTGCCTAAAGACAGAGATACTTGATTTGCTTTTTTAAACCAACTGATTATATAGATTCTGCTTAACACAAAGCAGCAAACCAGCTTCAGTTCTGCCAAACCAGCCATGCACTGCACACTGCTTTTACTGCTGCAAACCGCAGAAGCAAGAGCAGGTGCACTGCATTCTCCACATCCACACGGAGAACACGCAGCAGGTTCAGCTCAATCCTCCAAGAGATCAAAAGAACAGTACATAATCTCCAATAAAAGCAAAAGAATTCCCTTACAATTTACCAAACAAAATTCACTTGCAGTACAAATCTGTACTAGAATCCATTGTGCATACAGCTTTATTCTAAGGTAACATATTAGTGGTTTCTGTTTTGTTCCATTAAGCTGATTAATGGAACATTTATCAGAACACACGTTAATTACTTTTTAAGACCAACTGTCTTGTCCAGCACAATATGATCCTGCAACAGCCTGGCTGAGATAAAACATATTCATGGTGCATGTGTCTCATACAAATACATTCTGAACACTGAATTTTGAGGGCTGCCTCAAGAAATTACTATCTTCAAGACCATATTCTTGTCATCAAGACTGTGAGCATATAGATGACAATCCCCTCCACTGAAGACAGAGAAGTGACTGATGATTACATCTCAGAACAAACTCTGGACAAAGGAAAGAAATGTATGTTGGGGATGTTTGGATTGCTTATGGCTGACCCCAGAGACAGTAATTAGGATAGTAAATATTTAAACTTCACCATTTTTAACTTTTTTTTTTTTTTTAACTAGAAAAATTCCAGTTTTAACAGCTTTTTCTATCTGGAGCACTGAACATCACCACTAGTCATACCTATGTGTGCACTGTGCTGCATTTTTCTCCCTTCCTGTTCTGCCACGTAAACCACAGTTACCACTGCCATATTACTAAACAGGTTGCATACCTGTTTGTCACTTCTCCATTCTCTGTTGACCCCACATGCTCCAGTCCTGTAATCTCAGCCAATTTTCTTACAAGTAAGCAAAGAAGCTAAAACAAAACCTTTAAAAAGAACAAGCACGCAGGTCAGCAGGGATAAATAAAAGCAGCATGTGTCAGCCTTGAAAGAGCAAATACAATATTTGCCAAAATCTCTCACTATAAAGCCCTGACCTTCCTCTCCTCCACTACATTTCTCAGTACTCACCCCATACCTTTGCTGCCACCCCACGTTCCTCCAATCATCAGTTTTCCTCAGCTATTATGAAACTAACACCATCCCTTACTTACAACATCCAATACATGGCTCTACCGCCAGCATCCCAGTTATGCACAACAAAACGTGCAACAATGCTGTAACCTGGAAATTCAAGCATTCCACCTCACAAATAATAAAATAATAATAATAAATCACAACAACAAAAAACCAAACTAAACTCCCAGAATAAAGAAATTTTAGTAAGAAATCTCTAAGGCTGCTGATTTCATACTCCAGTTCATATGTAGGATAGAGAAAATAACCTGGAACTTGTACTCAAATATTTTCTCCATTTCAACCCCATGCCCTTATCCCATCAGTGTGTCCTCATTCTACATATTACATCTCCCACCCTTATGCATATATTCCCCTCTCTCAAGTTCTCTTTTAAATTCCTCTTCCTCAGACTTCCGAATTCATGTCCTTTCAGTGATAGCTCCAAAATCTCACTTACTAATATATTTGTGAAACTCTCCACATCTGCACATTTTGTATTCTCAAGCTTCTGAAGAGAGAGGATCTTAAGTCATAAAACTCTAAAAAATTTATTAAAACTTTACCCTATGTAGTCATGATAACCCAACATATCTGCTGTCCGCTATGTTTTCGTCACATTTAGTTCTACTCTTTGGAAAATGACAGCATAATCCCAGTTTTTATCTTTCTCTAATTAATGCTACTTCTGTAAACAGTAGTTTTAAAAAGTAAAACAAACCTACATATGTATTTTATGCTTTGTAACATCACTTTTGAAGAAGCAGTAGTATCAGTTGTCAGTCAAACACTTGTTGGGGGACAAAAACTTCTATGGAAAATATGTGGATGTTACACTCTAAGAATTACTTACACTGGGCTTTAGCAAACGCAAGAGTCAGCACAATATAGGTTGAAGAGGTCTATTTAATTGTCTCAAGATCTCTTATTGTGATAATTGCTTCCTACAGAAGGGCTTTCCTTAAATGCACTAATCCTGTAAATAAACAAAAAATCCATTTGGCTCATCAGTACAGCATTAGCTAACCTGCTAACGCCTAATTTCAAGGATTAAGAGTTTTTCAATCCTTCTCTGAAGTTAGACTAGGTAAGAAAAACACCATTAATCTCTAACACTTTGCTGAGATGACTGATCTAACTTGAGCCAGCAGGGTGTAAAATAACACTAGAAGAGCAGTGTTTGTCAAAAATAACGTTTGTGTAAAGTGGACATTTTTGGTGGCCTACTCCCTCCCCCCCCCCCCCCCCCCAATCAAAGAGGGAGTGGGAGGCTTCTAGTCAAAATTCCTAGATCAAATTTCTCCAAGTCTGAATCACCAACACAGTCAGCATTCAAAGTTTTGTTATACCCAGCACAGGTTCACAGCCTATCATGGATACAGTGAAATGGGAGACTGAGTGAAGTGAAGTCAGTTTAAGAAGGTTCTGTCCTGTATCCCAGGATGTCACCCATCAGTTATGAACATGCAACTGCCCATCAAGCCACAACACAAACTGACATCAATCGGATAGAAAAACGTTTCCTTCTTAAAAACTACTTATTTTCATCATGGATGTTACTAGTAATGCAATTTGCAAGGGTCCATAGAGGAAACTAAGGAGGATGAAATAAGGGTGAAATACCACGTGAAAACAAATGGCCAGACGCATGTTTCTTAGCCTGGCTTGGCTTAATTGTCAAAGACAACATTATCTTCCTGCATCTCCAGGACAGCTCACTTTTCAATAAGAAGTAACACCAATACCTGAATTTTAATGCCACTACAACCACCTGTGACCTCTTCTATGGCTGCAGCTCCAAAGAAATCCGGGAAGAACCTGTATCACCATGAGAAAGGGCAATTCCAATTCTCTCTTGGAAGTCCCATCAGTCAATGAATAAGTCGATAACACATTTCTGTTGGACTGACTTTCAGCTACATTGTTTCCTCACATCAGCCCACCGTGCAACTCACAAATCCACGCCTGAGCACACGGGAGAGGGCAGAATATACTGGCAAAGCAAGAGGAAAAGGCGAGTATACCGTACTTTCCAACTGTATGTGTGCTGGATTGAGTGGCCATGCAACTACTGCCTAAAATACCCCAGAGTATGAAAATCTCTTCCTTCACAGTAATACAAACGCACAATGAACTTATCACACTCCACAGCTCAGAGTCACCAGACAAAATCACTGCACCAAGGAGCAACAAGAGAAAACCTAAGTGAGCGAATCCCACTCACGCAAAAAATAAGTCTTCACACTTTATTACGAGGGTGTCTGCATCCAAGATGCCATCCACTACAGATGCCAAAACAGACCTCCACATGCCCGAATCAGATTTTGTCGAGACAGAGTGAGAAGACTGGAACACCCTGTGCACAGCCCCAACTACAAAGCAGTGCCTACCAAAGAATACCTCTCAAAGATAAAAATCAGTAACAGTCCTCTTTGTACGCCCGCCGTGACAACAAGAGGAATTCAGACAAAATACTCATTCAACATGCTATCTGAAAAGTTATATTCCCATAAGTTAAACGACATTTATGCACTAACATAACCCAATGTGTTAAATGGAGGAAAACGACTAGTTACATAGCCTTAGCGAAGACAGCATCATCTTTGAACCTTCTCTAAAATGGCTCTAGTCAGCAAAGCAAATAAAAATGCAACGGAAACTAGTGGGAAAACATCACTTAAAATTGAAATTTTTTTTTTTTTTTTTTTTCCCCATTTAGCTCTCTAAGGAACAGGGGGAAAATTGCCGCTCTCCCTCCGCACAGGGAGAGCCCAGGGCCGGTGTAATTTTGCAAAGACCTCGCCGCGCCAAGTTTGGGGCTCTGACAGTCTCCCGGGCGAGGGGTCAGGACCCGCACCGAGCCCCCTCGGTGCACGGCAATATTTACCCGGCTGCTGCCGCCGTCTCCGTGCTCGCTGCCCCGNGCACAAAATGGCGGCGGCGTGGGGCGCGTCACGTGTGGTGGGGGGGGAGTCGGGAGCTGCCGCTGGGTTCGGCGTGCGGCGCCTCTTGGCCTCCCTACGCGCTTCGGTCCCCGGCGGCCGTGACTGGGGCACGCTCGGCTTGGTGTTTTTTTTTGCTTGGGATTTTTTTGTTGTTGTTGTTT
>VWYO01010471.1:296552-329299 GCA_013400275.1 Rhadina sibilatrix | reverse complement strand
CGGTGGCGCAAGCGGCGGCGGGCGTCGGCGGGGGAGGCCGGCTGTGGCCTGGCCCCGGCCCCGATGTGCTGAAACGGGAGGCGCGGGATGCCGACGAGCCGCCCTCCTTCAGCCGGTGGGAGGANTGTTGTTGTTGTTTGCTTGCTGTGGTTGTGAAGTTTTCTGTTCCCACACGCACTGTGCTGTGGAGCTGATTGGTACGAGTGTTGTCTTCAAGCAGAAGTGTGTTGGAAAGCGATCCTTGCCTGATCGATCAGGTGGTGCTGAGGCTGTGACTCAGGCTCAGAAAACTCCTGAAGCAATTCCCCTGCTCTTGGCTGCCGGGAGCAGGGATGGCAGGGAAGGAAATGGCTTCCCGCCTCCTCCCGCTCCTACCTGAGCAGCTGCTCCCGCCCCCGCGTAGTGCGGGACAGCGGCTGTGACAGCTTCGGCTCCCGTGCGGCGCTGAGACATTTCCCTCCCTTGGTGCTGGGGGCGGTCTCCCGAGAGGGAGAGGGCTTTGAATGATCTAAGATGGGCTAGCGGTCAAAAGAAGTGAAAGCAGAGAAATGAAGGTTCTCATAAAATTCTTCAGCTTAATTTCCAAAATCCACAAGCTTTTATATCTTGGTTTGTATTTTTGTTAGCTCGATGACATGTGAGGGCTCGTATTTGAAAAGCCAGTCGATTTTTGGCTGAAATTTTGCTTATGTGTTTAGGGATGGGTTTGCTTGAATGTACACACCATTTTGAAGCATACTATTTGTGAGTAGCAACAAAGAACAGCAGGATGGTGATCTATCTGTTAAGATATTTCTGCTGGGAGTGGTTTAGTACAATTGTATTAAAACTCACGCCCTTTAAAATTTTCTGAATGACTGCAACACTACCCAGGCTCAGGAAATGCACTCAATCATCAAAATAAGCATGAGCTATATAAAGACATTTTCTGTTGCCATTGTCATCGCCTTTCTGTCCTAAGGCTTGCAGTGTTTATCAGGGACCTTAATTCAACTAAGAATTCCTGGGATAAGAATTTCATCTTTGAGGATGTGCAGCAGACTGTGGATCTACTTCTGCAGGGACCAATGGATGCTCTACCCGTTCCAATTAACTACTCTAAGCAGCAGGCTCAGTGACACTCAGAGAAGCAGAACACTGAAATGACCACGAAACTGATATGTATGTTGGAATTTCCCCTTTAGTTTTTTGTAGGAAATCTCATGCAAGTAGTTTATCACTATATGGCATAGACTGTTACCCAAATGTGTTCTGGTTTTTTTTTATTCAAAAGAGGAACATGTTTTCATGCCTTAGTGTCAGGTGTTTGCATCAAGCACTCAGTTTCACCAACTGAAGTAAATAAAAATAGCTGAGTATAATAAAATGAGTGAGAAAAATGACTTGTTGTATTTTGAACATGGTGTTGCTTTCATTACATCAGTTTTTAACTATAGTTTGCTTTTAAAACAGACAAGTAAAAAGCCACAAACCCAAGAAACTCAGCAAAGTTTTAATTCAGTTTTCTATAATAGTTAAGCGTCTAATATCTAAAAACTTGGCAAAATGCCAGAATATTTTTTTTTTTCCTAACTTTTTCTGCCTCCTACCCAAAGGAGGCCTACAGGAGGTATTCTGGTGGTTTCTGATCATAGATTTAAGTGGCATTTGGAAGGTGAAAGAATGCAGAAAATAAAAACTGAAGAGAAAGTTCACTGGAGTGTCTTATCTACACACCAGTAAGAAAACTGCTCATGGGAGAAATGGTAAAAAGAAAGCAAGCACCTCTGTGTTGTGATGTTAAAAGTGTTCCTAAGAGAAAAAATTCTCTTTGTTGGAGGCTGACCAGTGCTCATTAGCATTTTCTAGCACCCTGTCATCTTACTGAGCATTGCCTTACAATTTATAATTGTGATTCATAAACTCATTTTCTGCTAGATGTAGTATCGTCTTTTAACCCCATGCCTTACTAAGTTAAAATTTTTAAGGGACTGAACATTCATAGTGGGATCCAATTAAATTATTCCTAAAATCGGTACTGAAATCTGGGCCCAGTGGTGCAGAGGAAATTGAGAGTTTTCACATCTTTGGAAGAGGAAGCATTACAGTTTGTCTTAGGGATTGAAAAAAGTCAAGCAGGGTCCTTACCTGCTTTGCAGAGGTTTTTGTAACATCCCTGCAGTTGGTGCTCTAAACTCTCACTGGATGACAGAGATGCCAGTCAGTCTGTTCTGCTAGAAGTTCAGCTCCTAAACTCCTCTTTGGAATTCCAAGGCTCATAGTTGAACTTGTAATTAGCTGCTGCTTGGAGAGGTTTTAGCTAATTGGATGCTGAGGACAGTGTTGGGGTAATAAGGTGTCTCTGAATTCTCATTAGGCCCCACCTAAGAAAGGGGAGCAAATGACATTCAGAAAGAACAGAATAAGAAAAGTTAGGAGTAGCTTTGTATAAACAAGTAAACAGAAATCAGAATTGAAGTTAATTCAGGTTGGACCATTAGGTTAAGAAGCAGACTAGTAAAAGAGAAAAAAGTAATACCTTAATTATAATTTTTTACCTTCTTGTTTGTGTCAAGACTAGATCCAGGGACATGAGACAACCATCTCATGTTGAATGGCTAGGCTATGAGTAACAGCAAAGACAGTTTCTCTGTTTCTCTGACAGAACTGGCATTCTCATAAGGAGATGCAGTAGAAGATACTCCTCTGTCTTCTGAACTTGGCATTAATTTTTTTCCCTGGAAAACAGGGCACAATATCTGTCTTGTGCCTTCAGGTCCAGGCAAAGCAGCCTGTTCATGAAAAATTTTGAACTGAGCCAAATAGTGAAACCTTCCTTGGCTGTGTCGTCATGGAATTTGAGGATGGTTCAGTTGATAGCAGAGTCCTGGCTGGGAGCACAGGAAACGCATCCAAACAGACAATTGCTTTCAGAGATTTTACATCTATAATTACAAGGTTGATAATTCTGAATTTAAGGCTTGTCTAGGCTGGCTTCTATTTCAGCTCAATATTTACTTATAGCTGGGAATTGGAACGGGCATGCAGCCTACACTGAGTCCCTGAGTCCTGGGATTGGTATTAAGTAATCTGTTGCAAAACAAACTCATCAGAGAAGGGAGGGCAGTCTCCCTTTGCCAGATAGTGCTTCCTCACTGGGGATTTATCAATTTGGAGCATTAACAAACTCTGGATAATAGTGAATAAAATCTGGCCTGCATGGCCTGTGGAGGTGGATTAAATTAAACCTAATGTTGATGGAGTCTTTCAATTTTGAATGCTCTGGGTTTTTTTTATAATTGCCATGTGTATGATTATTTATAGTGCACAAAGTACTTTGTAAGCAATATAGCCACCAGCCTGTACTCCACATGCTGCACGCCTTAAATCAGTCAAATACACAGCAGTAAATGGCATAAGCAGCAATATTCAGGAGCAGGAGAAATAGTTAAAAGGAAGCAGGGAATATCTGCTTAAATTCTTGCTGTGATGTTATTTAAATGCACTTATGCAAAACAGGCAAAGTGATTTCAGATCAGTTAGGGTGGATTAGTATTTTCCTGGTGTTCCTTTTTTAATACATTTTGTGTTTGTTTCCCATATGAGTGTAGGCAGTGCTGTCTGGACCAAAAAGTAATCTGTGGCATCTGAAAGTTGTCCATCTTTCAGTTGAAGTGATAAAATTCATGGTTTTGAACCTGAAGAAATTAGGAGAGATGAGCAAGCAGGATGCAGAACTGTGAAAAAAAGAGTGCTAAAATACAGTGTGGCTGAATGGAAAAATTCTGAGGGTGATTAGCTCAAGGGAGGAAAGCTGTCCTTTGTTGCCATCCAAGAATTTCTCTAGTATCTTATTAATATATGGAAAGTACCTGTTTGGTTGGGGTTTTGGGTATTTGGGGAGCATTTGTTTGTTTGGTTTGGAACATTTTAAAGTTGTTTGGTTTTGTTTGTTTGTTTTCATTTGGAAATAAAGACATCACAACCATGAAATATGAAATCAGCTTCATTTGTGTGCTGCTCAGTGTTTCAACCTCATGCAACCCCTACTTGCTGTTTTGAGAGTTTGCTGCTTTCACAGCATTTTCTCTGAAGGGAAGCTTCCCTGAGCAGAGAGGGCATAAAACTTATTCTTAAGGCCTCTTAGGAAAGTTTAGTCTAGAAACCTCTGGATGACCTGTGGGGGAAAGAGCAGACTGGCCAAATGCAGTGTACAGTACAAGTAGCTTGGTGATGTAAAGGCAATCTTGCAACTCTGACACACAAAGATCTCTTTCAGACGTGTGAGCAAATATTATTAAACAAGGAGGGAAGGAGAGAGAGAGAGAGACACTTCCAGAAAATGCACTCTCCTGCTCCTTACAAGGAAACTGATTAGAGAGTAGTGCGGCCCACTGAGCTCTTGATCTTATCTCTGCTGTTCCACACTCACTTAGCCTGATTGCTCTGTTTTCTCAGGAATGTCACTGATATTTTCCTTCCTCAGCACCCCATGGTACCACCTCTAAACTCAAAGAATGCTTTTTGTATGTCTGGTGAGCTGCACGTTGGAAGTAAATTTTCTGCCTTTGATGAGTTATTTACAGGGATATGCTTATTTTCCCTGGCAAGAGAGTACTCAAGGGGGCTTTGAGGCAGTTGAAGCATTCAGAACATTTGCTATAAAAATCACCAGTAGCAGCTAAAACTGCCAGGTAATGCGGTGACCTTCACAGCACTCTCCTGTTACTGGATAATAGTCCAGAGCAAATAGAGCTGGATATCCTCTCCCGTTTGTTTTCTCTCATCTGGAAAGTTGTGCATTTACTCCCCTCACCCAATGCAACATACTCTTATAGTAAAGAATCGTCACAACTTTTAGGGATCCTGCTTGCATGAGCGTTCATTCTCCAGACAGTCACTGAACACAAGGCAGGTGAAACAGAGAGGATTCATTAACCCTGTGTTACTCAGATGGTTGTGTTTGATTAACATCACAATCTCTCACTGTGCCAGGAGACCTCTGCCGCTGTGAACAGACTGATATGTTATTGGCAAGCTGCTCTTATAGTTATGTCATTTTCATCTTGTAGTACTGTCTACAAGCAAAGAATGCTGCACCTGTAAAAGTACATATATACTTGAAAAGCACTGCCTGGTCTATACCTGCTGATGTTTAGGTAACACAGTGGCCCATAAATATTCCTGTGCCGGTTGACACGGTGACACTGCAAGTCTGTAATGTGCATCTGGTGTCTGTCCGTGTACAAACAGTTCAGATCCCGTGAGCCAAAAATCACAGGAGAACGAGGGGAGGGATAAGGTCACCAGAACGGAACTAGAGGAATTTTTGGGAAAATCACCCTTGTTGATGGTTGGAGCCTGGTTTTTAGTTTGGGTAATTTGTATTTTTTAACCAGAAGGTAGAAGTCTGAGCGCGCTGTGCGCGCTGCATTGACTCGCCCGTGCCCTCAGCTCGGCCCGTTGCTGCGGCCCGGAACCCCGGGGGCCTGGTCCCGGCGCTGCCGGGGCCGCGCTGCGTCCTCCGGGCCGCCAGGGGCGCGCGGGCCTGCGCCGCCGCGGAGCCGAGGTACCGGGGCGGGGGGCGGCGGGGCAGCCGGGGGTCCGCCGGGCACCGGGCATGTGGCGGCCGCAGTGCCCGCCCCCGGCCCCCGGCCCGGCTGGGAGGTCTCCGGGCTGGCGCCGCCCCAGGCCAAGGGGTCGCTGTGCCGGGGTCCCAGCCGCGGTGCTGCAGTGCCCCCGCCTGCGTGCCGAGCTCGGTGCGGTGCCCAGCCCGTGGCGCTCAGCCGGCCCCGCGCTGGAGATGGGACGGGCTGGTGCGAGCAGAAATCGGCGTAAAAGCCGAGGCCTTCCCAGGTTGTGCTTCCGTCCGCGGGCGGCACACAGACGGGGCCGATTCGCCAGTCTAGCTTAGAGGTACCGCCTGCTTCTCAGGGTGGGCACCAGCATCCTCCCCTGCCGTCTGGGGATGTTTCATGTTACACGCTGCCTTAAGGAGTACCATGGTGGGAAGTGTTGTGAACGTGGAGATACAATGAATAGGTTATTGTTTAAGCAGCTCAAAATATTTTTCATACCAATCCATAGAAAGGAAAATACTTCCTTATACTACTTATAGAGGATAAAGATTTTCTCGCCATGGGAAAAAAAATCAACCTGGAAATAAGAAAGCTTCAAATTCACAGAGCATTGCAGTCCTGTAAGGGAATAAACAACGTAATTTATTTTAAGATGGAACTTGATAATTTTATGATGTAGATTATATTGTAGTGAGTGAACAATAGCTGGACTTGGACTATGACCCAGGAAGTTGCTTCTAGCTCTATGTTAATTACTCATCACTTTGTCTTGGACTGGGGCTATAGTTCTTGTGTTTTTTACCTCATGCTGCTTTTTCTTTACCCTAGGATATCCTGTCTGTCACACTGAATTACCAGCAAAGAAAGGATGGAGAACATCCTGGCTAGTTTGTGTGGGACCAGCCCAGAAGATCCACTCCCTGTGTGGGTTCGTGGCAGCGTTGGCCATTGCTTTAACCAGCTGGCATTAAATGTGATTCCTCATGCGATCCTTGCAGTGGTCAGTGCCTGCTTCCTTGGCACTCCGAGGTATGGCAACTGACTTGTCTGGGTCTTGATTATGCAGGACTGGAGGTGGGGTGGGGTGGAAAGGCTGCAAATTGTATCTCCTTATCATGGGCTGAATAAGTAATTAGGGAATGACACAATATTATAATGCTATTCTATTTGTCAGCATCTATCTTAATTTTGGTTGCAGAAAGGAATCCAGAAAGAATAGAGGGGATTGTGGGCATAAAATCACAGAAAGTAATTAAAAAGTTGTTCAGCAAATGAGGATTGGGGAAACTGGGAGTATTCTGGGAGAGGATATAAATCCAAGGTGGCATAGAAGATGTATGTAAAGCAATAAGGAGTTCAGAGAAATGCAAAATTGTTTTTCTGTTTACCCTTTTCTGAAATTTGTAAACATGATAACATTCACTGGTACTCAAAGGCCACAAAAAAATCCAGTAATAATGAAGTATTTTGATGAAGGGCAATAAATGATAGACTTTAGAAGCACAGTATCACTGAAACTAACAGTGATAAAAATAATGTTTCTAGAAAACAACCCCACAGACAAGGAAATCAAGGATCAGAGATGTGACATAGAGAATTTCATCATCCAAAATGTGTGTTGAAGAGAAATATACTTTCTTTTTTGCTGTTAGTCCTCAAGGATTGGAGTCTAATTTGACCTCAAAATATCATAGTTTACAAACAAAATTCTGTAAAGAAAAGCTTTTGTTTGGTAGCGTCTAAATCTCTGGTGTTGGCCAAAGCGTGGGCTGTATTGACCTGATGTAGTTTAGCAATGCATACGGTCAGAAAAAGTTACAGATCTAGGGAGGTGTATCCAGAAGGTTAAGTAGGAGTGGATGTATAAACATGGGGAAGAGGAGAGGAAGAAAGGACAGTACTGACTGAGAGGTAATGGAATTTCAACTGTAATTTATTTCACTGCTCTTTCCTCCTCAAGGTCTGGCTCCGGTGTGCCTTGCAGGCCAAGCTGGGGGTGGAGAATCGCTACCTCCTTCGTACTTGCTGGCTTGTTCCTTGCTGACACCATCCCAGCCACCATTTCCCAGCAGGATCTGGGCCCTGTGTACCTGGAAGTGCTGGCCAATGGCACTGCTGCCCTGACATGGCTGGTGCATGGCTTCACTGTTCTCATGCTCTGCAGGTCCATTCATGGCTTTACCAGGGGCCCTGCAGCCCTGGCTCTCCTCACTCTCTTACCCCTACCTTCCTTCATCATCACACTGGTGTGGTACTGCCAGAGTGGGACAGCTTGGTCCCCTGCCCACCCCGGTGCCTCCTCCAGGTTCGCCATTCTCTGTCTGCAGCTGGCCTCTCTGCTTGCCTATGTGGTCACCTACCTCTTCCCCACTGCTGGCAGGCAGGAGTTCCTCTCCATCAATCACTCCTGGCAACAAGACCAGCCCATCTCAGAGCCAGGGATCCCAGTGCCTGACCAGCAGAGAGTGGCAGAAGATGGTGAGAGCTGGCTCTCACGCTTCTTTTACACCTGGATGAACCCCCTTATGAAGCGTGGCTACCAGCAGAAGCTGAACCAGCCACAGGATGTCTATATGCTTCCTCACCAGCTCCAGATCTCCAGGGTCTGTGACCGGTTCTACTCTTGCTGGCAGAAGAAGGCAGCTCTTCACCAAGCAGAGGAGGAGACAGTGTCTCTTACCAGCCCAATCATTGCTGGGGGTGGTGGGAGTGATGATGCTCCAGACAGCCCACACCATGCCCAGGAAGCTGTGCGCCTCTTGTCAGTCCTTCATGCGGCCTTTGGGCTTCGTTTCTACACCCTTGGACTTCTCAAGCTGGCTGGCAATCTGCTGGCTTTTTCAGGTCCTCTGCTTCTGAATTTGCTGGTGAACTTCATGGAGTCACGGCAGGAGCCCCTGAGCCATGGGGTTCTGTATGCCCTTGGGCTCTTTGCTGGCTCCTTCCTGGGCGCTCTGCTGCGGAACCAGTTCGGCTATGAGATGAACAAGGTGGCTCTGATGGTGCGGGCCTCCGTCATCTCCGCCATCTACCGCAAGGCTCTGCGTGTCAGCGGCACCAGCCTGGCCCGCTTCACCGTGGGGGAAATTGTCAACTTCATGAGCACGGACACCAGTAGGTTGGTCAACTTCTGCCGCGGCTTCCACGAGTTGTGGAGCCTGCCTGTCCAGCTTGCCATTACCCTCTACCTCCTCTACCAGCAAGTGGGGGTAGCCTTTCTGGGAGGCGTGGCCCTGGCACTGCTGCTGGTGCCCATCAACAAGATCATAGCCAGCCGCATCATGGTGAGCAATGCAAAGATGCTGAAACACAAGGACACACGAGTCAAGGTGAGGGGCAAATTCTCTGAGTTTGTATTTTTTCCCTGTTTGTCCCAGAACGTTGGCTTCTTGGCCATTAGTCATGATCCAAGGCAGATTAATTGAATTGCAGCTGTTGAGAAAAATGCCAGAAGGGGCATGCACACACACTTTGGTCAAAAGTGTTTCAGGGTGATGTAGTTTCACCACCCGTAAGATTGTGAACAGTTAATGCTTGTCTTGTCCTCTGGGCTAATTTAGGTTCCCTTGCAAGTTTCTTTTCTGTGTGTAGTACTTAAGGCAAGACTCCAAATAGTTTCCTCTAGATATGCGTCCATTGTATTGCTCCAGTGATGCCATCAATGCTAAGGTGACTTGCAGTCTGGACAAAGGCAATGATCATGAGTGTAATTTTATATGGCTCCAGGCATGGCACTTTCAGTCATCTTTTCCACTGCTTTTCCCATATTTGCAGTGCCATCTCTCCTCACCACATGTCAGACATTTGATTCCCACCTTTTAGCATTGTATCTCTAATTTGAGGGGCCAGCTGTTTCACTCATGCTTTTGAAGCATGAAACATAGGTCAGAACTGTTGGCAGCTTTAAAAATACTTATTTTCCCAACAGAAGGTGCATCTACCAGAGTTGTATCTGATAATGTTGAACTTTCTCCAACTGTTGTAAGACTGGTTTGCTGAATAAAGTCTCTCTTGTTAGTTTTCTTTAGTGTTGGGCAGAGACACAGTTAGCTTGCTCTACATATACTGACCTGAGAGGAGAAATGGGAGGATTGCATCCTGCAGGGTCACCAGAGTTCTGGAAATTAACCAGCCAGGCTCTGGATACAGACTAGCTGTGTCAGGACAGGACCAGGCCTGAGAGTCAGTTGTTATCTCAAGGCACGATCTGGGCAACAGAGTAAATAGTATCCAGGCTGTAGCTAGCAATTCCACACATCCCTTCACCTGTGTTGTTCATCTTTCACTTGGAAAGTAGTGTAATATTTTGCCTTTTCCTGAGTTGTCACAGCATGGGTGGCTGAAGAAGCTGGTGGGATGGATGAGCACAAAGTGTCCAGTAGCTGTCACTTAAGTTTATGTCTTTGTTAGCAATAAATGGTTCCTGACATCTCTAGCCTGACATGTCTAGCCTGACTGTTAGTGGGAGACAACTGCACGCCCAGGCACAGCCCAGGCTGCCTGGGCACTGTTTGCTTGATGTTCTTTTCCTCATTGCCTGCAGCTAATGACGGAGATCCTATGTGGCATTCGTGTGATCAAGTTTTATGCCTGGGAGAAGCACTTCAGCACCAGGATAAATGCCTGCCGGGCTAAAGAGCTGCAGACGTTACGGGCCGTTCGCTACCTGGATGCTTTGTGCGTGTACATGTGGGCAGCACTGCCTGTTGTGGTCTCCATTGCCATCTTCGTCATCTATGTCCTGTTGGGTCACCAGCTCACTGCCACAAAGGTGAGTAGGCAATAGGGAGAGCTCCAATTCATCTTGTGTGGAACAGAGTGTAGAGTGGAACTGCAGTCCTGAGGCATCTTCTCTGGGAAATAAACCCAGCCCATGTCTCTCCATGGCTCTTCAGGCTCTCACTGGTGAAGCTGTTTGGAGGATACAAGGGAGGTAGTGGCTCCAGCTCATGGCTGTTTGCTTATCCATGCAGGTGTTCACAGCATTGGCCCTTGTTGGGATGCTCATTCTACCCCTCAACAACTTCCCATGGGTGTTGAATGCGATCTTGGAGGCCAAAGTTTCCCTGGATCGACTCCAGAAATTCTTCGAACTCATGGACCAGGACCTGGAAGCTTATTATGCCCTAGGTAATGGTTAAGGAATCTGCCAGGTCTCTGAGCAGACATTCAGAGCAGAGTGCTGAGGTGTGAGGCCCAGAGGTGGTACTGGAGGGCAGCTGCTTGTCACCCTGTGATTCAACATATTTGGTTGGGTGGAGACAGAGTGGATACACTTAACTTCTCTTAATTTCTGTGGAAAGCAGGAGACAAGGCTATAACATTCCACCACAAGCCGCTGCTTGTCCCAACAGAGCCATTAGTGTCCCAGTAGAACAAGCAGCCTTTTGTCCTCTGACCAAAGCTTCTCTGACACTGAAGCCATCAACAAACTTGGCTTCACCTGGCAGAAAGGCTTGAGTGGCTGCCCCTCTCCTGAGCCATATTAGCTCCCTTTCCTTCTTTTGTTGCCTTTGGCCAGCTCCCTGCCATTCTTTTACCTTCAGCAATAATAAAACCAGGTTATATCCTTACACTGTCTCCCTGACAGCCATGTGTGTCTGGTGTGAGCTGGAGACAGGAGGGTTAGAAGAAAGGATGTATAAGTTTAAGGGCAAGTCAGTAGGCAAGAGTCATAATCTGTGGTTGGGTTAGGGGCATCATGCCATGCCTCATCCATGGTGTCTGCATTTGGGAACAAAGCTGATGGTATTTGTGATGCCAGGTACCTTTAGTTTTCTGGTCTTCTCATAGCAGTGTTTTGCTGTTCTGCTTTTCACTTGTAGATAGCCCTTCAGATACTGCTACTGCCCTGGAGATGAAATGTGCAGCCTTCTCGTGGGTGCCAGTTGAGGAGGAAAGCACCAGGCAGCCCTCATCCACAGGCACTCTGCAACTGCACATCGAGAACTTGTCAGTGAGAAAGGTGAGCAAGGACATGGGGCATAATACAGAAAAATGGCACTAGAGAAAAAATACTGGAAACTAGAAATAATGGAGCAGAGGTGGCATGTTTTCCTCAGTTTAGGAGCTGTGCATCAAAATCTTCTCTTGGTCACGAGGCACAGGACACATATCTCAGAGCTGAAAGGTGCTAGAGAACATCCATGGCTTACAGACAGGAGATGAACTACTTCTCTCTGCTTTCTACTATTGCTGCAGGAGACAACTGGACAGGGAACAGAGCAGGGCTCGAGATAACACTCCTTGCAAATCTGTGTCCTGTCATATCAGGAGTCTGGTTTACCTGACATCTGTACCCAGCTGTGCTGCTGAATGTGTGAGATGGTCCTAGCAGCCAGCTTCCTTACAGGCTATGTGTGGCTCAAGGAGTCTGGACAAGCTACCCTGCATTAGCACATCAGGTTGCTTATTTTCCTTTCCCTTTGCAGGGAATGCTCCTGGGGGTCGTTGGGAAAGTTGGCTGTGGCAAAAGCTCTCTGCTTGCAGCCATCACTGGAGAGCTCATTAAGTAAGTAGCCTGAAGACTTTTCCCTGCCTGGTTCCTCCATGCCACGGCAGGTGGGCACTATCCAGTGCTATTCCACCTTGTAGGTAATTTTGATCTGCCAGCAGTTTTTTTTGTTGCCCTTTGTACCCACTTCTGTTGTGCTTGCAGACAAGGTGGACGAGTGTATGTTTGTGACCTGGAGCAAGGATTTGGCCTGGCCACACAGGAGCCCTGGATACAGTTTACCTCTGTCCGTGAAAACATCCTTTTTGGGCGGGAATATGATGCCAGGCTGTACGAGGAGGTGCTGGAGGCCTGTGCCCTCTCTGAGGACCTAAATGTGAGTGCCTAGACTGTTAACCTTCCTGGGCCTTCTTGGCAGGCTTTTGCATCCATCCTGAGCTTCAGTGGGATCAGTCTTTATTCTTTCAGGGTGTAGACTGCTTTTCCAACATCCCATCACACAGTGTTGCTCTGATTACCAAGCCCACACCATTCCTGGCGTGCCCATACTTCTTTAAGGTGTGAAGTCACTCCTGTAGCACTTTGGGTGGTTTCTTCTGCTGCTGAGCCAAAACATCTTCGTCCTGGGGAAAGGAGTGGTTCTTGCAGAGCTGATGACTGTTGAGTTTTTCAGGCAGAACCTATCAGCAGCTGATGATTTTTTTTGGGGGGGGTGGGATCAGAAGCAACTTCTTTGGGATTTGGAAGGGCTTAGTCAGTGCTCCTGGCATATATTCTAAATTTGAGGTTTATGACTGTATTAGCCAGTAAACCTGGCTGTATATATGATAGGAAGCTAGCCTTCTCCCAGTTTATAAGCTGATGCCTGATTTTCTGAAGTGCCAAGCTTTAGCAGTTCCTGATGGTTTTGGCTGGAGCTATGAATGCTCTGTAAAGGCAAGATTTTTTCTGAGATTTAGTAGAATACACCTATGCTACCAAACCAAGAGGAGACTTCTTTCCAGGTACTGAAATTTGGTAGTTTTTACTGCTACACTGTTTGGAAGGACCCTGACATGATTTTAATGCAGGCACAGCTCTTGTTCTCACAGAAAATTGCTGTGTGCAATTACCTTGGACCAGAAGTTGCTGTCAGTGGGTAGTTCAGATGTGACCACCCTATTCTGGAGTGTAAGAGATTTTCGTTGCATAAATAACAAGTTGTCTGGTGAACCAGTGTACACTGGTTGCATTGCTTAATTGTTGGTAAGGTATCAGCCTTGGAAATTACTGCCAGAGACTGGAGAGGGGCCTCTGCATCTTGTTTTTGAGTCCCCAGCAGTTTCCTGTCCCTTTCTAAATTATTTTCTTGAATATTTCAGATTTTACCAGCAGGTGACCTGACAGAGGTGGGTGAAAATGGTGTGACACTCAGTGGGGGACAGAAGGCTCGAATAGCCCTTGCCAGAGCCATATACCAGGTAAATACAAAGGAGTTACTGTGTGGCAGATCATGCCAAGTCAAATATGAAGAGGCTGGAAGCACTCAGCTGTAGAGTGAGCTCTGGCAGCGTGTCTTTAAAGCATATTGTGCTAGCCTAAAGGTGCTGCCACATGGAGACACTTGGACTTCTCTCTACAGCACTGCCAAAACCAGCAGAGCCAGCAGCTGTATCCATTTTATTTTGTCCCCCTCCCAGGATAAAGAACTTTACCTCCTTGATGATCCTCTGGCTGCTGTTGATGCAGATGTAGCCAACCATATTATGCGGAAATGCATTTTTGGAGTTCTCAAACATAAGACCAGGATCCTTTGCACTCACAGGACAGAGTTTCTGGAGAAGGCCGATGCCTTGTTGCTGATGGACAATGGCAGGATAGTTAAGACAGGTACATTGTCTTCTCAGCATTCACTTATGCCTGTGTCTTGGAATGGCTGGAGGGGATTAGGATTAGCTAGTGGGGAACCCAGTGATAAAAGAGGACACTGAGAACACTGCATGTGGGCAAAGATGGGGTGGAAGGGAATGTGCAGATGTACAGATAAAGCAGGACAGCCCTACAGGGGTGGAGCTGCCTTCTGATGAGGCAGAAGGATGTAAGAGGTGGAACAGAGCAGGACGTGCAAGGGTACAGTTGCTGTATAACGTAGGGGATGTTAAGAGAAAGCAAAACTGGGTCATTTCAGAACAAGAGGCAGTGGGAAGGTGGAAAGTTGTCACCTGTTCCTCACAGATGCTGAAGAATTTGCATGTCTCTCTTTGCAGGCACACCAGCTGAAATCCTGCCGCTTGTTGAAGCCTTCCCCAAGTTCAAGGATACAGACAAGGGGCATAAGGATAAAGGTCTGTTCCTGATGAGTATAAGGGTAGCTGGGGCAGCACAGCTGACCTTCCAGACAGAACCTGTACCTGATGGCTGCTGGCCTTAGAGCAGAACTCCTGCCATCTTATTCTGCTGTGGCAGTGCTGATACATGGCTGGTTTATACACAGAAGGACAGGAGGCCCACATATCATTGGGTATTGGTCTGGAGCAGTATTTGAATCTGTTGTTCCACTCGTAGTCCAGTTTTGGATGAAGAACTGCCAGGGTTGATGCACCTGTCTCGAAAGAAGAGAGAGGAGAGAAAAAAGTCTCCCTTGTAGTTTAGACTTACTCTGTTCACAGATAGAAATAGCTGCAGGAAGAAATTAACACTGCACTCACCTTTGCTTTTGCATCCATTCCCACAGCCCCTAATGAACAGGGACAGGAAGAGACCATAAAGACAGAGGCAGAAGAATCAACCCAAAACAATAATCTCATCCACAAGGAGGAAGAGAAGAAAGAAGGGGCAGTGGCTTTTCAGGTGTACAAGGCCTATTGGATGGCAATGGGCAGCTGCTTGGCAATATCAATCCTCTTCTCACTGTTCCTGATGCAAGGTGAGGCAGTGACTCAGCAGCACGTCTCTTTAGGCACTCCGCTCTTCTTGTCTCATTCCCTGGTTGCATGGAGTCTAGAGGGAAAGATGCCAGAGTTTTAAATGCTCTCCCTGTTAGCAGGAAGACCACTTTTCTCTTCTCCAAAGTAGCTCAAAGAGCTACTTTAGTAGGGAGGAGGCACATGTGGGAACTGTACCTGGCATCTCACTGCTGCATTTCCATTACTGTACCTCTGTAGCAGTGCTCTGTCGCTGCTGCAGCTCAAGGCTGTTCCCTTGCTCCTGCTCTACTACTGGGGAAAGACTGTACTGGGCAGCAAGACTCTGCAAAAGTTGTCCAGCAGCTTCCCCTTCAGCTTGTCTGCTTCATATTTGCTGATTCAAAAGTAGAATTTCTCTTTACATAGTCTGTCTTTCTCTGTAGCATCCAGAAATATCTCGGATTGGTGGCTGTCATACTGGATCTCCAGCATATCCCAGACAGCAAATACCTCTGTGATGGCCTACTCAGCTTCTCTGCCTTCCCCAGAGCTGCTTCTCTTCTCCACCTCTGGGCTTGTGTAAGTGTATATGGTCCAGAGGTGCCAAAGGAAGCTGGAAATGTCCTTAAGTGCATTTCCTGTGAAGATCCTGGAGACCGGGGACAGATAAACTGACCACTTCACTTCAGGGGATGTGTGTGACTGCTTTGACAAAGAGAATCAAAATCCCTGACCTGATGACATGCCCCAAAGGCTTTTGTCTGGGGCTGATGGAAGACCCCTAGCTGCATCGTAATCAGAGTATTTGTCCCAACATGCCAAAGGGGTGTAACAAGAGTATCAGGCTAAAGTATCCTGATTTCCCCCAGAGTATGCTCTTGGGTTCTCATGCCGTGTCTCTGAGTTTACTGTCAGGAGGAAGTTGGCAGGTTGATAATCTTCCTCCTTTTTTCCAGTTCCCCCATTCAAGATCTGGACAAGACGCCAGCCCCTCCCAATGGCTCAGTGGACGTGAATTTCTACCTGATAGTTTATGGGAGCATTGCAGGGGCCAACTCCCTCTTCACCATTATTCGGGCATTCCTCTTTGCTTATGGTGCTCTCTGTGCTGCCGCTGTCATTCACGACCGACTGCTCCAAAGGGTTCTAAAGGTAACGGGCACAAAGTCCAGAGCAGGCTGAGGCTCCTGCAAGCTGACATTCTTCTCATAGCTGGGAGTAAGGGTGTGGGAGATAGATTAAGATTTCTATTGGTATTGGCTGGTAGGACTGTATTCAAAGAGGGCTGCACCACAGCCAGCACAAGGGGCCAGTAAGCTGGGGTTCAAAATGTGTCCTGTTCGTTCCATGGAAGGATGATTTATGGCTCCCACCTGCATCTGTTCACTCATTAGGCTTAGATGTATTGCCAAGGTGAGGGCCAGTCAAGTCAAAGTAGCTTTTACAGGATGGTGAGTTCAGATTTAGATGAGATTGGAAAGAGTCATTGAGCAAGATCTAGGGCTGATGCTGGCATGTGTAAGATAACTTTCTTTATGTTTTTGGCTTCCTTGGGTCCTCCGGCTAGAGTTAGGATTAGGGGATTGGAAGTTTGGGTTAGGGGCTAGATTTGCCTCGCTAGTGTTGGGCCATCATGGTGTCTGAGTGCCTGCTTTCTCAGTAGCTGTCAGCCATTCGATACAGAAGGAGGGCTTCCTTTTACCATGCAAACAACGTGAGTTGTTAGGCTGCTAGTAGATACTGGCTTTGGAGGCTGTGGTAAGGAAGTGGGTGGTGGTGGCCACCGCCTTGTGGCCTTATCTGCTCCCCTTGGTGCAGCTCTCCTACACACAGTTCTGTGGTTGGATCTCACCGCAGCTGACTGGCTCTTACTGTCTGGTTCCCTTACTGCCAGTCCACAGTCACCTTCTTCGACACCACACCAACAGGCCGGATCCTGAACCGCTTCTCCTCAGACCTGTACTGTGTGGATGACAGCCTGCCATTTATACTCAACATCTTCCTGGCCAACATCTTCGGGCTCTTGGGCATGCTGGTGATAATGACCTGTGGCCTCCCTTGGATTGGTCTGGTCTTGCTCCCTCTGGCTGTACTTTACTTCTTCATTCAGCGCTATTACCGATTCACATCCCGGGAGCTCAAGCGCCTCTACAGCGTCACCTTGTCTCCCATTTACACCCACTTCTCAGAGACCCTCTCGGGACTGAGCACTGTCAGAGGCATGAGGGCAACAAAGAGGTGAGCAGAAAGTGCGAGCACCCAGAGAGACAGAGCTTTGGCTTTATAGGCCAAGGTCTTCCTCATGGGGGGCTGGTTATAGGGTGGCTGGAATGCCCTTGGTCTGGGACAGCAGGAGCGGAATTTCAGTGGTGCAAACTTCTGTTGTGTACCTGACAGGTTTGAGTTGGAGAATCAGCTGCGTCTGGAGCAGAACCAGCGCTGCCTCTTTGCCAGCAACACAGTGATGAAGTGGCTGGACATCCGCTTGCAGATGATTGGAGTTGCTGTGGTTACTGCTATTGCAGGGATTGCCATCATCCAGCACCAGAAGCAGCTGGGAAATCCAGGTAGATTGCCAGGGATTGATCTATGTCCACTCCGAGGCTATACCCAAGGGGTTCCTCCTCTCCCAGCCCAGAGCTACACATTTTCCTACACTGGGGTAAGATCCAGAGCTTTTGCTTCCTGTCCCTAGCAAGTCACCCTCAGTGTAGTGCTTCAGCTCCTGTCTCTGCTCCTGTGTGTCCCCAACCTCAAGTGTGACCCCAAGACTCCTGACTCCTGACCCCAGACTCCTGACTTTTCCTTTGTTTCTTTTTTGTCTGCCCACCAAGATGCCAGCTCCTTCCCTGCCAGTGACATTCTTGCTTATGCTTTTGTCCTCACAGGACTCGTGGGTCTGGCACTCTCATATGCCCTGTCTGTCACAGACCTGCTCTCGGGCCTCATTGCCAGTTTCACTCACACAGAGATCATGATGGTGAGTGTGGAGCGGACAGAGGAGTACACCACAGACATCCCCATGGAGCCCCAGGATAAATTGGTCCAGGTAAAAGCTCAGATGTGTTCTCAGGTACTGGCCCATCTTCTGGCTCTTTGCCCTGCACTTGCCCCGTGGGGAGATCACAGGGCTCCAGTGAGTGGGTGGAGGGCCCTCACCACAGAAACCACCTTGACCACTCGTCTTTTGCCAGTATATCTCCTGGGGAGGATGAATCTCTGGCAGGAACTGGTGAAGGCTGTAATGATGGGAAGGAGTAGGGAAGCAGAATGGGTGCTAGATACAAGCTGTGATGGAAGAACAAGCCTAGGAGTGGGTTGGAGGTGGGACTGGGCTGTGTGTTGGTTCTGCTCAGAGGCCAAGCAACCATCTAAACGGAGGGATGGGGCTTGGAGTGTAGGGAGGTGATGCTGAAGAAGACAATCAATCAGTATCATACCCCTTCTCACCTGTGTATCCCTCTTAGGTTTCTGCTGACTGGCCAAGCAAGGGGCTTGTGGAGTTCCAGCAAGTGGTCCTGGCTTACAGAGCAGGCTTGCCTAATGCACTTGATGGTGTGAGCTTCACTGTTTACCCTGGAGAGAAGCTGGGGATTGTGGGTCGCACAGGATCTGGGAAATCCACCCTTTTCTTGGCCCTTTTCCGTATGGTGGAGATGAAATCAGGCCGGATTCTCCTGGATGGTGTTGACAGCCAGCTGGTGGGCTTGGAGGAGCTGAGGTATGGCTGAGCAGAGGGAAGGGTAGCTGATGGTGGCTGAGAGCTGTCAGTGGCTGGATGCTGAAGTAAAGAGCGAGGAGCAAAGGACTCACTGTCGTGGCACCCTTTTTTCTGATCTGCAGAGTGTCTTTTTATGAGTGTCTCTGTTGCTTCTTGACAGTTGTGCTAAGAAAACCAGGCTGAATATGTGACCCATGTCTCTGTGCCTCTAAGATTTGTAGCAAACTAAGATACCCCATGAAAAAAGAAGTAGCAGATCTCTGCTTTTCTGCAGAACCCATCCCATGAGCCCTCAGCTTTCATTTGCTTGCAGATCTAGGCTGGCCATCATCCCGCAGGACCCATTTTTGTTCAGTGGCTCAATCAGAGAAAACTTGGACCCCCAGGGAAAACGGACAGATGCTGAGCTCCGCGAGGTGCTGGAGCAGTGCCACCTGTGGGATGCTGTTACTCAGATGGGTGAGTTGGAAACCAGTGAGAAGCAGCTGATGACTGCGGGTTCTGCGACAGGAGAGAAGGCCTTAGCTCAGGGAGCTGAGGTGGGTGCACTAGGGAATGGGTTGAGCAAGGTCACGCTAGAACCAGTGTGGGAACAGGTCAGTGGGACCCAGTGGCATTCCCTGACATTTAGAGGCAAATAGACTGGCAGGTGATGGATTGGGTGGCAGAATTTTGCTGGTGAGACCAGGCCTCAGTGGGTGTTCTGGGAGTAGCTGAGAGATAAGCTGGCCTTAGTTCTAAGGGAACTGTGCCAGATGTTGCTTGTGTCAAAGTGTAAAGGCTTCAGTCCTAAGGCCTGGGCCTGAGTAGAATTGGGATTTTGTGTGCAGCTGGGAAAACCTTGGACTGGTGGAGCTGTTTGGGGCCCTGTGCCGATGATGCAGGTGACTGCTGATCTTGATCCCTGCAGGTGGACTGGACAGCAAGCTGGGAGAGAGGGGAAAGAGTCTGTCTGTGGGACAGAGGCAGCTGGTGTGTCTGGCCAGAGCCCTCCTGACGCAGGCCAAGGTGAGTGCACTGCCTCCATCGGGGCAAGGGGGAGGGTGAGCTGCCGTGGCTGTCTGGGGACAGCAGAGGAGAGCGCCGCAGAATTGGAGGTGAAATGGGAACAGATGTCCTGTGCTGACTTCTCAGGCTGTCTCTAGGCAGGGAGCAGGGTCTCTGCTGTGGTGCTTGGGAGCTCCCTTCACTCTCTGTCCCTGGCAGGTGCTGTGCATCGATGAGGCCACAGCCAGTGTGGATCAGAAGACAGACCAGCTGCTGCAGCAGACCATCCGCCAGCGCTTTGCTGACAAAACTGTTTTGACAATTGCTCACAGGTATGGAAAACCTCTGTGCCTAAAGTCATCCTACCATTCGCAGGGAGAGGTGGCTGCACATGCCATGCCTGGGCCTCAAGCTGAGCACAGAGGTCTCTGTGATAAGGTTTTTCAAGTGCCAAAGCTGGACTTTGCCTTTTGCTTTTTCTGCTGGGTGCTGGGAACAACTGGATGTGAAAAGGGGAAAACATTGTACCCAGAAGCTGGTGTCAGCAAGGGCAAAATGTCACATCATACCACATATTTCTCTTCCTGGGCACTGCCTGCTGGGATCCTTAGGGCAGGTGAATCGTTCCTTGTGGTTCTGCCACATTAGGGTGAGGAGTAATGGAGAAGAACTATGCTGTGAAAAGGGGCAATGTGGAGACCGTGGAGGAGCAGGTGTCCCTGGCTCAGTAGAGGGCAGTGCAGGACAGCCGGCAGCAAAGGGCTGCAGCCAGCGCCGGGATAGTTCTGTTTTCCAAAATCCTGAGTTTTAGTCCCAGCCTGCACCTTATGTCAGCAGGATAGACACTGCCCAGGCAGGACAGGACAACAGTGATTGCCCTGCATCTGAGAGATTAAGAGTAGAATCAGTGGATGGTTGCAGCCAGAGGGAGGAGGGCAAAACATGAATACTTCAGAGAAGGGATGGATCAGCATTAGGTGGTGTTCTCTGCTCTTACTCTTGCAAAGTGGAGGAGCGTTTGGAGGAGGGTTATGCAATTGTATGGAGGGTGTTTTCAAAGCACAGAGGTTACCACAAAAATAAAAATCAAATGAGCAGGTGGCAGGGGCTGGTGTCCTGCTGCACAGGAGTGGGAGTGATGGATGACAGGCAGGGTGGGCTGGGCCTGGCAAGTAAATCAAGTGGGTCTTGTTAAATACATTGTGTAGGAGGGAGGCAGGAGGGGTGTGAAGGGAATGTGGTTCCTGCACTAGGGATGTTAGGCATAAATAGAGTAGAAGTGCAAGGGCACTATGGGCTGAGGTGTGTGTTTGGGTTGGGTGTGGGGAGGCCACCTTTGATGGGGGAATAATTAAAGAGGAGAAACAGCAGAGGAAGGAGTGGCAGAAGGCAAAGCAGCAAGACTGAGTTGAAGATGGCCCCAGCCCCTTTTCCACTGGGATAAGAGCAATGGGGGAGAGCAGTAAGGAGAGAGAGGTGATGATGGGGTTGTTTTGCATCCATGGTTTTTCCATGCCATTCAGCTTTGGGTGAAATCCAGGATGGGAAGTTTGTCTCTTGCCCCTCCAAGACATTTCCAGTAATGAAAGGCAGCCTGCACTCTTTTGGAGATGAGCGTGTAACCAGAGCCTTGAGCTCCATAATGCCTTTTACCTGCTCAAATCCTGTGCAGTGTCTTCCTTGTGACTTGCAGCTTTGTAGGGCTGTAGTTTCACACTGAATGGTGCATGACTGTGCAAAAATTCCTGCTGTCCTGTCTTCCCTATCCAGAGCCAGAGGTTGCTGCTCTGCTGGCAGTCTGGACAGACCTGGGCACATATGTGTGCAGTGAGTCCTGTGGTTGGCTGCCTGGAAACTACAAATTCCAGTGGTGGTGGTGGTAGCATAAGCAAAGATGCCAGACTGCAGGGAAATAACAGCTGATGCACAATTTTTGCTGCCCTTGGGAGGTGGCAGGTGAAGAAATGTTGGGGCAAATAAAGCAACTCATCCCTGTGGGGATGGAGACGTTTTGTGCAACCCAAGAATCAGGCATGCCCTGAGCTTCCCTCCCACAGAACTTCCCTCTGCACTCCTGGTGCCCTGCTGTGCCCAGCAACTGGAAGGCATCACGATGCTCTCCTAGGAGGTGCTGCATTTCAGCAGTGAGCAGAGGCTCTCTGGGGAGCTGCACTGCACCGTGACCTTGAGTGCAGAGGGAGATCCTCCACAGCTCCTAATGCTGGCCATGTCTTGGGCCACCCTTAACAGCAGGGAAGCAGCATCCAGAGCTTCTCAGATCCACCAACGGGTGTCCTGGCATTTGTTGTCCACAGGCTGAACACCATCCTGGACTCGGACCGCGTGCTGGTGATGCAAGCTGGGAGAGTGGCAGAGCTGGATTCACCTGCTCACCTAAGCCAGAAAGATGGCTCCTTATTCCAGCACCTCCTGCACAGCAGGCAGCAATGACCTCCCTCCTGGGCTAAGCCCAGGCAGCCCTTCCAGCTGGGTGCCTGGCTTTACTCTCCCCTCAGACACCAGCCCTGTCCCTGCAGGGCCAGGAGCTGCTGAGGTGAGGGAGGGGCTTACTCCTGCAATTGTGTGTCCTCAGGGATGAGAGTGTGGTGCTGTGGACTTTCCTTTAACAGGGAAGATGCAACCTGACCTGCTGTTTAGAATTAGGCAAGCCTGGTTGGTGGGATCCTGCTCCCCTCCAAGGCTTCCCTTTGAGATTACAGAGGGATTTTCTCCTCATTGAAGAAATCAGTAACTCATAGTTTCTGATAGTCTCACATATGCAATGTAAAATAAAGTGGAAATATCCTTGTGAAGCTGTTAATTCAGGTCCTTGCCCCTTTTCCTCACCTCTTTCCTTATGAGATACAAGAGTAGTACCCTCTCTGCACAAAGACAACCCTACCTACTCTCTATTTCCAGAAAGCTTTTCCAAGCCCAGAAGGTTGCACCCAGGGACCTTGCTGCTTTTCTTGTGGTTTTCAGTGGAGAAGGCCTTCCCCTGAAGGGGCTAGAATGCAATTGCATTAAAGGCCTCTAAGGATAGTTTATTTCAAGACCATTCCTTCAAGGGAAATTCTCTTATCCCTCCTGCCCTGCTCCTAGCTGCACAAACCCACAGCTGCTTTCAGTTTTAGGATCTTGCTTTTGCCATAGGCACCTGGGACTCCTTCTTCCCAACACTCTGAAGGCAATGCCTAGCCCACACCTTTGCTATGCTGTCCAGGGGTAGGTGCCATTCCTTTCCCTCAGGCTCTAGGAGCCATCCCCATCCCTGCAGATAGAGAATAAGGCACAACTCCTGTGCCACAGCCTGGGTTTGCATTCTTGAGGGAAGTGATGGAGATACTCAGCAAGTTGCTGAGCAACCTGATCCAAGTAGGATCTGCTGAGAGCAGGAGGTTGATGTTCAGAGGTCCCTTGCAACCTTAATTGTTTTATGATTCTCTGATACACTGTTTCTGGGCTTGTACTTGTTTTATTTGATAAAGGTACATCATCCATCCATGTATTAAAAAAATAATCTTTCTGATGAAGCTCCAGTCCCCTCTCCCAGGTCTCACTCCTGCCTGAGCAGTCACTTCTTGGCTCACTTCACACCCAGCTCTGCAACCCTACAAGCCAGTAGTAGGGCTTGGGTTGTGGGGAGTTTTGCCCCACTCCTTAGCTGTCTATGCCCATGAGGAGGCACAGAAATCCCTGGTCCTGGGAGAGAGCCACTGATTGCTGCACACCAGACCAGCACAGGCAGGAACAGACCTCGTACAAAGGCTAAGTGACCTGACCATCTTCTACCTCTTAGCCATGCTTTAGCAATGGTGGAGAAGGCAGTTTTGTGTCTGCTTCCTGTGTCCATCCCAGGCTCAGCAGCATGTCCTCACATCTACTGTGGGGAGTTTAGCCTTTGTTGTATCAAGAAATGCTGCAATGACTGATTTGAGGTTAGGGCCAGCTGCCTGCCTCAGAGTGAATGGGAGAGGAAAGGAGAACCTGGATCCTGTATTGCTCCTGAACCAGCCACAGCATAGCCTTGTCCATCTCTCCAGCTTCACTTGTGAGGACATCTGAGAAGGACCAGCTCAGGCCCAGAGGACTCCAGAGGAGAGCATATATGAGGCAGAAGTGCACACCACAGAGGCAAAGGATCTTGGTCATTTGTGGCCAGACCAGACTGGACGGCTTGGTAAGCGGGTCAAAGAGACCCCTGGATTATCAGGAGGAAAGTATGGAACATGTTTGTAACCCCAAGTCTGACAGCAAGAGGAGGGTGTACCAGCCAGGGCAGAAGAAGGGCATGAGACCTGCAATGATTTTTGAAGTCTCTTTGAACCGGCTCATAGAACCAACAAGGCCAGGAGTTTGCTCACTCCCTAGGGACATGGCATCTGAAATGACAGCCTCCAGAAACAGCCAGGAACTACCCCATACAGTACTGTGGCAGGGAGACCCATGCAGCCACAACTTTCCCAAAGGCCCCGGAAGAAGCATCCCAACACCAGCAGAAAGGAGGATAAAGCCCCTTCCCGTAGTCACAGAGAGGAGTTACAAAGGGTCTGGCAGTATTTGGGCTTGCAAGGGGGCTGTGCCCTCCTCAGCACTACCTGTCCTGTTTCTGAGTGCTCGTGTCAGGTGACACCAGTGCTTGTGTGGCACAGGCTGTTGCAAGCAGCACACCATCACTCCCCTGCAGGACTGGCCCAACACAGCCTTCAAATGCTCGTGGGTGCCAGCTGAGACAGCCAGACAGGAGACAGCTCAGGCCCAGGCAGGGCCATCACACCAGTGCTCAACACCCAGGGTTTTGTTGACGTGTTTGCTGCCCTGGGAGCCCTTTCCCGCTGCCCAGTCGGTGCCGGTGTGGCTCCGCAGGGTGCAGTTCGAGGGGTTTGCCAGCATGATGACCTGCCAGGGCCTGGTTCAGAGTCCTCACAGCTCACAGCTCTGTGGTCTTCCTTGGCTCAATCAAGATGGTGTTGAGCATGCCCACCTGACACTCCTGGTCTTGGAGCTTTCTTGCAGCCTGAGAAGGGCTTTGGCACCAGTTCGACCTTTGACGGCCTCTCTGCCAGTTCCTCAGCATTAGCAGGACAGTGATGAGGACCAGCACTGCTGTCAGCACCCCGAACACCAGCACTGTCACCAGCTGGGCTTCACTCAGCCCTGAGTCCCTTTGGGTCACCACCTCCTTCACAGAGATTTTCAACAACCCTCCCCCCGACTCTTTCTCACTGTGGTTGGCCACACGTCTCCCTGTGACCACAGTCCTGATGGGCTCCGGCTGCGTCACCCCCGGCGTCTCACTGGTGGTGCTTTTCACACCTCCAGCATTCTCATGGTCTGCAGAGTGGTAGGGAGGAGACCAGGTGGGCTCAGGGACGGAGATCTCACAGGTTTTGCCAGTGAAACGGTCAGGACACAAGCAGTCATAGTCATTGATGCGGTCATAGCACTTTGCCCCATTTTTGCACGGCTGGCTGGCGCAGTCATTGATGTTGATGGTGCAGAAACGCCCTTCAAAGCCCACCTGGCACTGGCAGGAGAAGCGGTTGACGCCGTCGTGGCAGGTGGCCCCGTTGGCACAGGGGCGCATCAGGCAGTCATCCACATCGTGCTCACAGAGAGCACCCACAAAGCCAGCGAGACACCGGCAGGTGAAGTTACTGGCAAAGCCATTTTCATCTTGACATTGCCCACCATTCTTGCATGGAGACCTGTGTGGAGAGAGCAAGGATAGGTTATGGCCCTGGAACCAAGCACCTTCTCCCGCCCCAGGGAGGTAAACACAGAGCTGCTTGCATGGTCAGAGTGTCCAGCTCTCTCTGTGGGGGCAGCTATCTCTAGGAGAAGACTGGGTTGGGGTTTCTGTCTCCTTGAGTGAGAGGCCATGGGACCTCCTCAGTCTGTGGCTATGCACAGGCCCACCAGCATCAGGGAAGGTCCTCAGCCAAATGATCTGAAGCGGAGCCATGCCCTCCTGATGCTCCCCAAAGGTGTCATGGATGTCAGCTCATCACGCCTGCAGCAGTTTGGCTGCCTGGGATATAGGATGTCCCAGGCACGATGAACAGATACCTGTCCTCCTACATCAGGGACAGCAATCTGTTCAGATTGCAACAAAGCCCTTGTCCTGGTGGGACCATGCACTGCACTCTGCTAAACCAAAGCCAAAAGTGATTTTGGCTTATCTCCATTAGTGTATGGAAATTCACAGATAACAAGCCAAGCTGGGCTTCCACTTGGCAGCGTGTGACCCAAAGTTAATGCTGTCTGTAATCTCACTGCAGTGCCTCACCCTGCCTTCTCACATGGCCCTGTCTTCATCTCACAGTCCTTCCCGTGGAAACCTTCTGGACACAAGCAGGAATACTCCCCATCTCGATCGTAGATGCACTGTGCCCCGTTCTGGCAGGGGGACTGGTGTTCACAGATGTGTATGTCTGAGGGGAAAAAAACCCAGTGTGAATTAGGGAGAAAAGAGGGCTGATGTGGCCAACTCAGTGCAAACACAAACCCACCAAACCCCCTGGAGATGGAGAAATGGCAGAAGCTTCTCTCTTCTCCCCTCCAATAGGTACCTGCAGCAACAGAAGTGCAGTGCCTGTACACAGAAGGACAGGAGGCGCATGCCAACTGTCTGACCAGTGGAGACCCCCTGGTACAGATGAGTCTCTGGGGCTAGAGGAGTCCCCCAGCCACTTGCTGGAGGCAGGAAGCCTTGGGGAAAGCAGGGGATGCTGCTTGGAGTCCTGACACAGCATGGGAAATGTAATGAGTTCATCTGCTCCATTTCCCGAGGCTGGCCAATGTCATGCCAGCTCTCACCATGCAGCCAAGGAGTAAGTGTCAGCAGTCTGACCTCTTTTGCAGGAAGGGAATGGTCCCAGTTATGGCAACATCCCATCTCCCAGGCAGCCAAAATGGCATCACCCAGGTGGCTTCTGGCTATGCTGGCTGACATATTCATGAGGGTGTGCTGGGCTTCTGCCCTCAGCACCAGAAGTGGGGATGTCAAGCCCACGACTCACCTTTGTCACAGAACTTGCCAGCCCAGCCGGTGTGACAGATGCACTGCCAAGGCTGGTGGCACGTCCCGTGAAGGCAGCCCGGCATCCGCACGCACTCCTCGCAGTACTCCCCCTCCCAGCCTGGATCACACCTGCAGGAGGACAGGGCATAGCAGCACAATCAGATCCAAGCAGGAGCTGCAGAAATGCTGGCTGCGTGCTGTGCAGGGCTCCACAGACACAGCGGTGCTCGGAAACCCTGCCAAAGGCCCCAGGGACCCCCTAGCTCCCTCCTCCACAGGTAATTCCTGGCATCTCATCTGTCCAAGGGAGCTAGCAGACAGAGCAGGAGCAGACACCCTCTGCAGCCAGGGAGGGTGAGAGGCCAGCAGCAGAGCTCAGCAGCTTCGCTTTCACTGCCCACGTCCCTCTGCTCTCCTCCAACCAGCCGCTCTGTATACACCACTGCATTAGCTCAGCAATTCCCGTGCCTCCCACAGCAGGCAGCCACTCTGACAGGCAGAGAAAAGCCCATCCCTAACCCTGAGCTCCCTGAGGGAAAGGGACGAGAGGCTGCTGAGGTCTGTGTGTTTCGCTGCTCTTCTCTGCATTATAATGTGTGTCATTTTTTGTCTGGACTGTAACCCAGCTGTGAAACGTTGCTTGCTACGGCTGTGCACAGAATAGACTTATCAGCCAGCTCACAAGGGCAGTACAATGGGAAAACCTGCAGCACACAACGAGCCTTCTGGCCCCAGAAGAGCAGGACAGTGGCAATGACTAAGTAAAGCCAAGCCGCGTTGCTCCAGTGGCAGGCATCCCTCAGACCTGCCAGCTCCAAGGCAGAAAGCAAGTGATAACACGATGAGAGCTGAGAGGAGGTGGCACCAAGCCACAACAAAAGCTATACTCAAACCAGCACGAAATGAAACCTAACAAAAACAACACAGTTTCTAGAGTAAGGAAGGGGGCTCATTTTCATGGCTGGGGCTCATTTCAGCACAATGTGTGGTGACTGCAGTTTTTTTTGGAGCTGGCCCACAGCTGCACTTTCAAACCTGAGCTGGCTGTTGCCACTGTATGCTGTTCCAAAGAGATGAGGAGTGAGGAAAATTGTTAAATATATATATATATTAATTAGAGGCTTTTTGATGGGCCTGGAGGTGATACCATGTGGATGGTATAGTCTGGGGAAATACATTCATACCTGGAGAGCCCTGAGCAGAGGGATGTGGACACTGCTACCCTCCAGTACCTGCAAGGCGCAGGTGCCATCAGCTCTTCCACTTCTCCAAAAAGGGAGCTGGCCAACCTAAAAATTGCCAGCAAGGGGGCCAGATAAGCAGCCAAGTCTCCCTGTGTTTGAGGTGATTTTGAGGCACTGCCAAGCCTCAAGGTTCAGCAAATGCTCTGCAGGCCTGAAATCAGCAGCAGCAACTCACACGTGGAAAGATCTGCAGCTGGGACACCTGCTGCATGGTGACGTGTGGCCTTTCTCACTTGGGGCTTTGCAGCACCCTGCTCCCCCAGCCAGCCACAGCTGCTGAAAGGGCTCAGGAAGGAACTCTATGCAGCTGCAAAGGGGGGCCCAGCCAAACCAGAGCTGGACACTGCCTCATGTACCAGTCAGCAAGAACAAGTGGCCCAGGTGTGGTGTGACACTGGGGGCTGTCCTGTGAAAGGGGACTGACCATGCCCTGGTGAGGAGAACAGGGTGGCATTGGGCAGTCTGTCCCCTTGCAGCCACAGGTGTACCAGCCAGCCCAAAGCCAGCCTTTGCCTTCTGGTGCTGTCTTATAGAACGGGGACTCCAGATGTTCCTATGGTGGGACAATAGCCAGTGAGTCTGTGCAGCCCAGAGCAGTTATATGGGTGCTTCCCAGGCTGAAGTGCAGGGTCAGGCTCTGAGCTTTGACTCTGCAGGATCTGGGCACCAGCTGGAGCTGGGATGCCAAGTACCACATAAGCACTTCTGCCGCTGCAGCTCACAGCTTGCTGGTAAACCCTTTATGAAAACATCCAGACGTCCCCACCACAGCTCAGATTTCTGAGAGGGCATCAGTGATATGCATGGATGGAAGCTCTTCTCTTCCATGCCTCAGGAACAGCACCTCCACCTCAGTCAGCAAGGAGGCCAAGCAAGCTGGCCAACCCTCATACCTTCCCTACTGCCTGATGACTTTCCTCCATCTCATCAGCCTGAAGGCTGCTTCTCATCACCCAGGCATGGCCAGGCTGTCCTAGGCTTCCCTCTAGACAAAAAGGGCTCAGCAGAATAACAGTGGTCAGTGTGTGAAGGTGGGCACCCTGGAAGCACAGGAGCAAAGGTAGAGGGGACCAGCAAGAGGCTGAGGCATCAAAATCTCTCACTCCAGATGGTGTCAGGTGAGAAGAGAGCAGAGTCATCGATTCCAGGTGTGGGTGAGTGGAGGAGGAGGTGCTTCAGCTCTGGGCAGGGGTGTAGGCACCGGGGACACAGCACCAAGGGTAGGAGAGCAGTTACAGTCAGGAGCAGCAGAGAGCCAGACACGCCATACCTGCACTTCCCATCCTGGTCACAGCAGCCGTGGGCGAGGTTGCAGCGCTCATTGCAGTCATCCCCTACAAGAAAAGAGACACGTGGACTTAGATTAAGCAGAGACTAGATTATTCCAGATCTGCCCATGGCCCTAGGTATTTCCTTAAGTCCTCAGCCTACCCATCCCCAAAACTGTAAGGTGGGGAGTCTTCCTCTCAGTCGCTGGATGCCACACAAGAAATGAAGATTTCGCAGCAACCTCATCAGCAGTAACATTGTCTTTATTGAGAAATAGGGCTCTGCTTCAAAACTACCCAGGCTCTGGTCATCTTCCCCACCTTTTCTCTGCTGCCTCCCTTATATTTTGAGCCCTTCTGGGCAAGAGCTGGGGTTGCCTGTGCATTAAGACAACCTGTGAAATAGGGACTGACCCACCTGGCACCTGGGTCCCACAGTCCTGCAGCAAGTATGGTGGGAAAGCTCAGGGCCAGGTACTGCAAGGGGCACAAAGGGACCAAGGATGGAAATGGAAAGAATGGTTCTTCTTTACCTCCCAGGATGTCACCGTCCCCAAGGACAGCTACTGGCAGAGAGCAGTCTGACAGGCTCCTGCCCTCTTCCAGGACCCAGTTGCCAGCACTCCCAGCACAGGGAAGCAGGACTTGGCATCACATGGGGCCAGGTATCCAGTTCTGTTTATTTATTTAAAAGCCACAGAAGATGTAACTGAGCCATGGCCTCGCTGTGCCACTTCTCATCCCCTCCTTTGTGTCAGGTGTTCCCTTTCATCTCCACCTTCCCCTCTTCCCCACCACTTGCTTGCATCTTAGCTCCACAGGGGAGCGGGTTCACTCTGCCTCCACAAGCAGTAGAACTAGAGCAAATGTCAAAAAGTAGGAGGTTTCTCCAGAAGCCTCACACAATCCCAGGCCAGGCCCAGGAGGTGAATGTCCTTACCTGAGCCCCTTCATCCTGGACTGAAACAGATTAAAGTCCCCATGTCTAGAGATGTGCTCAGCCTTTCCCAAGGAGCATTTTGTGCTGCCTGGGAAAATGAGCAGGGGAAGAAATCCCCTGTGCATGCAATTTTGCTGCAGTGAGGCAGCAGGTCCCACTGCACAGGGCAAGAGCCTCCTAAAACAAATCACTGTGGAACTGGAGCAGCATCCTGGGACTGCTCAGTCCCAAGCCTGGGTATCACCACCTTTCCTGTTTGTAACCATCTCTCCTGGCACAAGGCTTTGGGAATTCATTGCTTATCCAGAGCAGGGATAGAGCAAAGTAATCTTTGGGAAAGGATTTTGTCTCACTGGATCCAGGGTTAGCTGTTCACTTTTGGGACCCTCTTCCCCCTGAGGAAGCTTGTTGGTTTGGGAACCCACTCACCCTAACTGAGAGAGACAGAGCAGCAGGGATGTCTCTGCCAGTCTGCTCAGGCACTGCCACCCCTGTGGGCAGGAGTTTCCAAGGTGCCTCCAGTGTCACACCCCAGGCAATTAATGACTGGGCAGCATTTTCTGCTTTTTCAGGTCAGACCATCTCTATTTTGCATGGAAAACTAAGGAGACTTCAGCAACATCAGGGAAAAATTTGGAAATACGGATATGAAAGAGAAGGACCCATGTCTACAGAGACTCACCTTGCACAAGCTGGTGATGGGCCAAGAGGATCCAAATCAAGGACATGAGCTGGAGACAGAAGCTCCTGAGCATGGTCAGTGTGGCCCCACCGAGATGAACACCTGCAGAGAGAAAAAGAGCAAGCTCAGCAAAATCCCTGACACCATAGCTTCATTTCACACATGCCTTCCTCTCTACTGCCTGGGAGTTTTGAGTTGAAACATCCAGTGTTATACAGACTGGTCACCACACTCCTCTCTGTGATCCAGACTCCTTCCTCTAAGTCAGTGTTGGGGCACTAAGAATTAAAAAACTTACAAAAATTTGTGTACTAGTGTGCACACTCAATCCTGAGTGTGTAGTAGCTCAGGCTGTTGCACCAGATCTTGGAGCACCCACCCCTGGTAGCTGCTGTCAAGAGATCAGGAACCTCCAGAAATACCAACACAGCTGTGGGAACCTTCATCTTCATCTTCCCTCCCTAGGTCTGGGAGACTTCAGATGCATGTTAAATAAGCTCCTCCTGTGCACATTTGAATGAATAGATGGGCTAAGTGTTCTCCACAGTGCCCAGGCTGCTTTTGAAACCCTGCAGGGGAGCAGGGAGTCCAGCAGATCTAGCAGAGGAGCAGGCTGTAAGCAGCAGCCCTCTCTCATTGTCCGAGCAAGAGAGTGTAGCAACAGGCACTAGAGCTGGGCTGCAGCCCCGGGCAGGAAATGTGAACACACACCTCTCACTAGGTGCGGTCCTTTTCCTCAGCTGTCCTGCAGAGAGCCCCGTCAGCCCAAGGTTCCTGCACCCATCTGTTTTCCGACCGCCGACCGCCCTCCTGAAGTAGCATTAAATACTTTCCAAAAACGCTCCATTCCCTCCCAGCCTTCTGGGGTTGTTAAGGGCAGGAAATTCGAGGGTGATATCATAAATATATTACTGTAATGAGATGGGAGGGGTTAAACAGTTCTGTTAGGAGAATGGTGAAGGTATGGAGCAGACTCTATCCAGCTGCGTGGGTGTGATGAACAGGGGCCATTCCACTTTCAGCTTAACTCCATAGCTCTGGAAGGTTATGTTTGGTCCATAGTTGTGTAAGAAGACTTCTAAGATCTACACCCACCTACGTGTACACATGCATTGCAGGAAGAGGTTTTGGGGTCTCTGCTAAGAGCTTCACCTGCCTGGACCTGACAAAATAGCCCATAAAAGCAAAGATGTTGCTTGAAGCATCTCTCCAGAAAACAAATCACCCCCAACGAAGGATGCAGAATTTTCAGAGGAGCTGCAGGATGTTAGTGTCACTGCCCCAGCCAAATCCCACCACGGATTGCTGCATCGTCCCTCCCCGCAGTCCCTTTGACACCATGCTCGCAAGGACCCGCCTTTGCCTCCTGCCCCTAAACACTGGGCAGTGGCAAACAGCTGCTGCATTTCAGAGGAGGGTGAAGCAATTGCTATGAAACTTATAATTTAGGGCTGGAGAGCGAGGATCATGTTCCTTCAGGGCTGTGAGATGCACAAGCTCCGATCACATGCCATTGCAAAGGCTGTTTTTCCCCCATAGCTCCCCACTCGAGGCACAGCCTCTCAGACCTCCTGACATAGCCACTCCAGGAGAACCCCCGGGGTCGCCCCGGCATCCTGGGCGGCAGCTGGTGCCCAGGAGAGGTATTTGCAGCTCCCACCTGGGCAGGCCTGGATTTGGGTCACAAGGACACGGCGAAGGAGCTCCCTCCGTCCCACTCGTCCGCCTCTGCCTGGCCGGGCTGGGGGCTACCAGACCTCCAGGTGCTGCGAGGACGTCCCCTGAGTCTATTAATCTTCCCCTCGAGGGTATTAGGGATCTCTGCGCTTGGGGACTACCAGGGACATCCCCAGCACGTGGGGCATCAGGCACTGCCCCTAGCCCGAAGGCTATCGGGACCCCTCCGCACCGGGGTCCTGGGGCAGGGCTGGGAGCCCGGGGGATGCCGCGCCGCTGCGGCTCGCCGCGCCTGTACCCCCGCCCC
>VWYO01010471.1:229826-291581 GCA_013400275.1 Rhadina sibilatrix | reverse complement strand
AGGGAAAGAGACTGAGGTATATATGGAGGGCAGTTAGAGAAAAGAAGTTTACCTGTGTCCCCATAGCTCAAAAGGCTGAGTAAACGCCCTCAAAAAAAAGCCACTCATGAGTTAATAAGAAGGTGTGGGATCTTGTTTTGCCCTGTGATTTCTGGCTTCCTTCTGTGTGCATGTACAACAGATAATGTCAGGGCTCTCCCAAGGGCACTGATTCAGGGGGTGTATCCGTTCCCCCCACCTGCCTCCTGCTGCCGGGAGGAGGTCTGGAAGGACTGGAGTGGGAAGGAGGGGTCTGCCAGGCTTTCCCTTTGCTGGCACACACCCGTGGGTGCCTCAAAGCCCATCTCCAGCTCTGCGGTCTCCCTTTGCCTTTCCAGCTGGCAGCTCTAGCAATGAAACCTCTTAATCTCACCAGGAGCACACAAGCATCTAATGGGAGACTCTTGAAGCAACTCTTTTGTGCTTTCTTGGTGCTTGCCTCTGAGCTTGCTCCTGGGTGTTTACAGAGGATGGCATATCTTGGTGTTTGCAGTGAAACCTGGCAGGAGAGCCTGTTGCAGAGAATGTCAAGGTCATTTCATGAAACCATGGCCTGTGCTTAGAAAGACTTGAACCCTGGCTGCAGAGGAGTCCATAATTAGCAGCCCCAGGGGATGTGGATGAGTGTTGGGAGGGAGGCTAATTGTAGACTGACTGTCTCCTTGGCCTTCAGCAGCTCCTATGAAGCAGAGAAGCGGTGTGCTCAGCCAAGCACCAAGCGTGTCCTAGGGAAAGGTAATTCCTCCCTGGCCTGCCTGGACCCGTCCCTATAAACAACAAGAGCTCCATGGGGAGAGCAGTGCTGCAGATCTCACGAAAAAAAAAAAAAAAAACGGTCTCTGTGAGTTGGAGCATGCTAGGCACGTAGAAGGGCTCCTTGAGACACAATACACAGCCATATGTGTCTACATGATAGAGTCCACAAGTCCCTGCTCAGCTTCTGAGGGCTTGGGGGATCAGCTGCTGCCTCCCCATTTGTGTACTGTGGTGAAGTGCCAAACCCCACACCCAGTGTGTGGTGTCCTCCCCTTGCACGTGGTGAGCCCTGTGCCCACACCTGGATGAAGCCCTGTCTGCCTGCACACACCAAGGAGAGCTGATGTTACACCTAACCCTCTGCCACCTGCCCCTATGCTCCAGTGAGACATCCTCCCCCTTCCTCTCCACATACTTTTAACTCCATTCATTTCAAACACTTTATTAGCATGACAAGCTAAACAAGTTTTGACAAAGGGGAAGAGAGGCAGAGCCCCTTGGGTTCTGGTCTGAGGCTGACACAGTGACTCCAGCCTTTGCTTCCCATGGGGTTTTGCCTTGCATTGGAGCAGCCATCCTGCCTGTCAGGCACATTCTCTCCACTCCTTCACCAAGGTAAATCACTGGCCCAAGAGGGTCCTTCAATCTCTGCTGCACAGCAGTACTCATGCTGGAGTACTGCTGTGCAGCACCCAATGGGGTGAAGAATTTACAGTCAGCTTTGGTGGGGCTAGGGTGGGGCTGCTGGGAGGAGAAACTGCGAAGTGCTGGGGCAGCTCCTTCTGCGGGGATCTGACCTCGAGGAGCAGTCGTATCTGTGGTGTGGGTCCCAGCTGGGATCTGAATTTTTCTGGAAAAAATACCCTGCATAAGGTCACAGCCCAATACCCGGTCCCTTGCAGAGCCCTGCAACTGTGCAGAGTAAGAGTTGGAGGTACCTGTACAAGGGCTCAGTGCAAGAGCTGGGATCGTGGCATGGAGCTGGCGGTGAGCAGAGAAATGAGTGGGATGCCACAAACAAATACCTGAGGTCAGAAAATCCCGATTTCAGCTGCCTGTGCAGCCAGCACAAAGTGAGTGCAAAGAGATATACCACTGCCAGGCTCTGCGCTCTGTGCCTCACATAGAATGTGCGCACCTCAGCAAGAGGTGAGAGCTCACTGTTGCTGCACAATTTTGTGGCTAGCTAGAAATGGCCAGTAGGGGTCACTGATATATATTTATTTTATTCTATTTTTATACACACACATTTATAATTATATAGAAGACTTGCATAAGCAGCAATTGTAATGGGCAAGCATTGATGTGCAGCATATTCTTCAGGCATATAGGCTGGGGGAAAGTGCCCCTGTGTATGCCTGAAACACCAACGTGAGCTGTATGTGCTCTGCTCAAACCCTGTGATGGAATGAAACCACCGAGCTGTGCCAAGCACCGGGGTGCTGCAATGATGGATTTTTGTCATTGCTCCCCATTTCTGCGTTCACCTTCCATTCCATACTGCCAGAGGTGCTTTGAGAGAGATTTAAGAGATTTAGAGATTCAAACCTTGAAGGCAGGATATTGTGTCTGCTTGTCTTTCTGTGCAGTGCCCAGCACAACTACATCCCAACCACCATGAGTGCCTTCGGGCAGTCCCATAAAATAAACAGCATTTTGGGTTGGGTTGGGTCAGCACGCTTGTTCTTCAGCCACCAATGCTGGGCAATGTGTTTGCCTGTGAAAAGACTCCAGTGTTTTTTTAGTGTTGAATTTCTATTAAACTCAAAATTGAGTCCCAGCCCTCAGTCTTACGTGGTGGGATGGCCTGAACCATACACGTGGGTATGTTTTTAGCAACTGTTTTATTGGCGGGTTGGCTGTATTTGTCTGGTAGGTGTATGCTCCAGGCATACTGGCAGAATGTGTTGGGCTGTCCAATTCGGCATCCACAGACTTGTTTGACTGTCACAGGCTGGCAGTATTTCACCGATCTTATTGTTCCTGAAATGCTGGTAGTTTTGGGTGCTGAGCTCCTCTTGTATTGGCATATCCCAGAGTGGAAACTCTGCTCAAGCTAAGTCTCAGGTCTTTTGGTTTTGGTGAGCTCAGCCCATCCATGAAACATCTTTTGCCTCTGAGGGTTTTGCAGCTGATGTCTACTGGGGCATCCTCTGTGCAACTGGAGTTAGAGAAGTAGCTGAGGAGGCAGGTTCATAGGAGTCCCTTCATCACTGCAACTCTCAGGCGGGTGACAGCCTCCAAGTCAGCCACCAAGGGGTTGTCCAGCACCCACCATCTTCTCTGCTTGACTAGGTTTGATGGAAAACTCTAGAAGACCAAGCCTGCACTGCCTTCTTCTGGTGGGGAGACTTATTTTTGGCATCTCCTTTTTCACTAGCCAAGACCATAGGCACTTCAGAGGGATTTGTCCCTCCACAGGGTGGCACCTGGCCCTCCAGGGGTTCCTTTTATTCAGTTACAATGGTCTATATAAAGTGCTGCCAGCTGGAAAGTATTTTGAAGAAATTCCTCCCTGCTCTTCACTAAGGGTCATAAATTCAGCTGGTATTTGAGAGAATCTCAAATGTACTTCCAGGACTGTTTGCTGAGGGCTTTACATCCGCCAGGGGCCCCTTAAAATAAAAGGATTATTGGGAGTCAAGTGTTAGATTACCTGGTGCTTGTTAATTGAACTTCAGAGGCTTTAGCGAGCAACTGGCTCTAGCAGGGAGCTGCACATTGGCATTAATGGTGTTATATAAATGAAAATAATGTAACCTAGCATCATGCACTGCATCATGTCATATCTCTGGACTCAGGGCAATCCGTCCAGCTCATGGAGCATACGGATATGGGGAAAGGCAGGGTGGATGTATGGGGAGAGGAAGAACCTTCAAGGCCTTTGGGATCTGATGGAAGAGTGTTTTTTGGTGCTTGGAGCAGGTGATTGGTGCTCAGCCAGCGAAGCCGAGTTCCTGTCTCCCTTTGGCAGTCTGACCTTGAGATCTGATTTTGAGAAGAGTTGAGTTTAATGGAAGCAGTAAATGACAAGACCATCCGAAAATCAGCCTCTTTCCTTCCTGCAGGACTTATTTCACCTAGACTTGGAAAAAGGCTGAAGATCCTACTCTGACAAGTCACTAAAAGAAAGCAAATTACTGTAATCATTGCTGCCATCAGTGCTCACCCACGGAAACCTGAACAGACCACAGCTGTGAAGGCTCCAAGGCAGCAAGGCCCGGTGGAAATGAGAAACCTCATCAGCTATGAAAATTTCATCAGCTGGCGCTGTGGAAGCAAGAATCTGGAAGTGCAGAGCAGATGGGCAGCCTGGATTCTTGGAGCCATTGTCCTTCTGCTTGTTATCTGATTCCGCCACAGGGAGGATTTGAAGAATTTATGGGGGCACAAGTACCAAAGGCTTTCTTGAAATATCCCTGGCTGACGTGTGGTGCGGCGCAGACGGTACTTGCTGGGTGTTCAGCAGACGTTTTTGCACAATATTCCCAAGGTCATGGAAGTGGGGTCCTGCTGAGCACCTGTCTCTTATTGTGTAAGACAGGGGACCATTTGAGCAGCGTTTGCAGTACTGTGAGCCTGGTACTACCTGAATGTAAATCTGAAGGCTCAGTAAATGTAGTAGTACATTGAAGAACATCATGTAAATTCTATCAGGACTTTTCTGAACCGGACAAATTTCCTCAGAACTGGGCTCCATTATTTACTGTGTGAATCATCAATTCATGAGATGCTTGTGAAAGAAAGGATAACAGGAAATGGAAGCAGCGGGTGAGTAATTCTAGGCACTGAGCATGAGAAGCAATGGAAAAAGTACCTGTCTGAACTCAGAGTTGAATAAATGGGGTGATTTGGTTAGAAATTAAAATGTACTGATTTTTCAAAGACCCAAGACTAGAACAACGCAGTGGAAGATTTTGCAAATGAATACCAAAGCACATTCACAAATTGTGTCAGGGTTTGCCTCGCTTTTGCCTGGCACACGCTGTCCTCAGCACCTCTCACTTAAGAAGCAGACAGTTGTCCTTGGGGTGTTTCAGGTGGGTTTCTCCATTTACTACTCTACGTTTCTCCCTCCTTCTCCACCTGGTCCCACGATGGGGTTGGTAATTCCCTAGTGACAGGCTGGGATACGCTCCAGGCTGTTGGGTGGTTTCTCAGAACACGGGACATGTAGGAAGGGGCAGGAGCGGGTCCGGGCCCTGGCACTGACAGCAGCACCTCCCGTCCCGCCGCCGCTCAGGGTATTCCCGGGTGCCGGGGCAGGCGGGAAGGGGCAGGAGCGGGTCCGGGCCCTGGCACTGACAGCGGCGCCTCCCGTCCCGCCGCCGCTCGCGCTGCGGGACCGCCCCGCCCCGCCCCGCCCCCCCGCGCGTGCCGCCCGATGACGCAGCCGCGCCGCGACGTGGGGATTCCACCGGATTACCCGGCGTGCCCCGCGGCAAAATGGCGGCCTGAGGCGAGAGCNGCCCTAGGGAAGGGACGGTCTCCGTGGGGAAGGGTGGTGATGCCACTGCCTCAGCCATCAGGGCATTGCGGAGCTCTCCCACTCGGGGACAGACCCGTGTCAGGGAGCAGCGCAGACACAGGATCGGCAGGTAGAACCTGGTTCACGCAGGGTGTAGCTGTTTCTGGGTGATGGAGAGTTAGGTGGTGTGGGGGATGAGAAAGCAGTATCTCTGCAAGGAGCGTTGCTGGAGTAGGAGCTGCAAAGTGGAACAAGTCTGGGCCAGCACGTGTGTTAAAGACCCAGATGTAAGTGGCAGAGGCAGGGTTGGAAGGGAAGGAAGGATCAGCATTCCTCTGATATCACACTCGGCAGGGGTTAATGGGAAATTCTCTGCCGGCCTGGACATCCTCTCTAGTGCGAGGGATGCTTCCCCCGTAGAACTAGTGTGCAGCCTCTGGGAACGTGGGGAGACTTTAAAAGAAAACAGGTGAACAGTAAATGCTGTGCTGCTTCTGGCGCTGAGCTTGAACACTGCATAGAGCAGAGTAGAAGATTGAGTGCTAACACCCAGATTTTTAGGTGTGATGGTAGGCATCAGGGTGTGTAAATGATACGCAAATCTGGCAAGGTTGAGAATGACCTAGATCTGAGAGATGCCAGGTGGATCTTGTCCACTGAAAAGAATCATCCATCACATGTAGAGAGTTCTGTGCCAGTGAAAGCTTTTCAGAGCCATGCATTTCTGTTTTACAGATTCAGAGAAAGAACTGGGATAAAGGGCCTATATAAGATGAAGCAGTGAATCCTTACTGAAGCATCAGACAGCAGGTAAGAAAGCCAGGCATGAGCTGATGCTGAGTCAGACTGTTCTTTTTATACCACTGCTTGAATTTTCTGAGAACATGCGACCCACATACCTGAAACACTGGCCCTCTCTGTGGTGTTCTCTGCACCGTAGTAGGCCTGCGTTGCCAGAATTGAGAGGCCAGGGGTGTCAGTGAAATGGGAGTAACCCTGAGAAATGCAACAAGAGCTTCTGGAAAGAAAAGTTCTATTAAAGATGTAAGCCAGTGCTCTTGGCTTACCTGGGAAAGCAGTCTTAAATGTGCTCTATCAGTACCAAAGCAGCCATATGATTCACAAGGGATCTGCCCAGCCATAATCCAAATCAAATCCTTTCTGATGAACCTGCTCTTGCAATAATGGCAGTGTCAAAGTTAGGAGGTTCTAGTGACCCTTTGTTCTGTCAGGTTATTTGTTCTACCACACTGTTTTTCCACACCAATTTTAACTGTTCCTGTGATGGGTGGTGCAGGTGTACCTGAGCTCACTGTTGAGAACCAGTTTGGAGGAGCCGTTGTTTGATACCCAGCAGCTGTTTTTTTGATTGTACACTGTCAGATCACCTTTGTAACAACTCCTTTCTCTCCTCCTCACTTCCTAGTGGATCACTGCAGAAAGCACTTATATCCCAGCAGTGCTTTGCATGCACTGTGATTTAGCTTCTGGGTGATAAATCAGCATTTAAGCTACCAGGTCTTAGCTGTGATACCAAGAGGAGTTTTTCATTCCTTCCCAGGCACCCAGTGCTCTTGAAATGCTGTGAATGCATTTCAGCTGGGCCAGTGGAGTTCCAAAGTGCAGCCCATGGTTATCTTCATCTTTAATATTAACAAGGCATTGGGTCAGGAGGGGATGAGTTACTTGCCAAGACCTGTTGCCTCTTCACTCTCCAAACCAGCTTTCTGAACTAAAGATGACCTTGCGTGCTTTTCCACTCTGTTTCAAGTTGTTTGTTGGCTGCTGCTAAGTCACTTGCTTTGCAGCCAAAAAAGCCTCAATTCTTATCTCTGCCATCCACTCTAAATACAATCACGGTGTAGCTTGTCAGGGAGGTAGGCTAAAGCCTTGAAAAAGGGGTAGGCTTTTGCAAGTCTGCCTGCTTCTTGTCCCAGAGCAGAACAAATCAAGTCAGATGGGACAAATGATTTTTGGTCGGCGTGCTGGTCTGAATGGTACCAGAGCTGGCTTGGAGAAAGGGCTTGTGGCAACTGGTGTGTTGAAGTGTTCTTAAAAATGTGAAGAAAGCCAAGCTATTTGATCGGTAGCAAAGTAAACAAGTTTTAGTAAAATGTAACTGTATTTTTTTGTAGTTGATTTTATTTTTGTGAGTCTTAGAGGCTGATGGTTTTTCTGAAGGTGAGCTCCCTAACCTGTTAAAATGTCTGCCATGTTTTATGGAGAGTCCACTGAAAACTGGATTCTGAGATTTCCATGTATCACCACATCTGCAGTGTAAACCTAAGAATTGGTTCTGGAGGTTAGGTCCTGACAAATTTACTGTGTTGTGTATTTGTTGTCACGAGCCTCGCTTCTCCAGCACAGTGTGAGAACACAACTCTCTGCCTTACGTGTTGCTGGGAGAGATGCCACATGTGGAGGTCTCAAATGAGCCTGTGTGTGATACAGATTGAGGGTGGGATTCCTGTGCTAATAACTGAAGATCTGGCTTGACACCTTTTTGGTTTATCTTGCTCTTTTTACTGGGCTTGTCAGGATCTGAAACTGTCATAATGGAGCAGAGTTTCTTGACCATTTGACTTGATTAATGCTTTGAGAGTAAATTTAAGGTTTTGAAACTGAGACATTCATCTCCTTACTTTTGGTTGGGAAGATACCTCCTTTCTGTACGACACCCTGAGCGTTGGAGAGAGAGTGCCTGTTGACATTCTTGCCAGCTGTGTGTATTTCAGATCACTAGTAACTGGGTAAATATGATTCTCTCTGAGATTTATTTTACGCAGGACTGCAAAGGAACTATGTGTGTAACCTATGCAAACAGGACAAGTGCCTTAGGGCATGAAATCATCCATCCTGTTTCCCTGCCAGTTCCCCTACCTGAGGGCTTTTCCTTAGATCTAGATTGGCTGAGTCTGTAACTGTAGTAGGAAGAATGTTACTTTTTAAAGCTGAAATACTTTTACAGCTAGTTGGAGGGGAAGGGCGATGCTATGGTCAGAAAGATACCTCATTTCTGCCACAGATCTGTTGTGTTCAGGTCATTACTGTTTCTTACCCTTCATTCTTTGCTTGGAAAATATGATTAACAGTGGTCTTACTAGGGATTTGAGGATGAACCTGTAAGTGTGTAGATGCTGTGGTGTTGAATGCTTTAGTAAAGCTGAGTGGAGGAGAAATGAAAGGAGTATTTCAAGCTGTGACTTCAAAATGAAGCAGAGCACTGTGTGATCCATTGTCCTGTGTATTCTGTAGCATGGCCGAATTGCTATGGAGTGCAAGTCAGGCCCTGCCTCATTCAAGGCAAGTGGGCACTCTGAGACCTCACCATTTTTGCCTTCCCAGGAACTATTTGCTTGTTTTGCTCATGTCTAACCTTGCCTGAATCTTTTTGACTTCAAGGACAGTTTTCTCTTTTTTGCTTTGTTGTCTGTTCCTTTCTCAGAAGCCATTCTCTTCATTATCAGGATGTTCATATATGGTTTTATTCCAAATATGCTCAGCCAGAGAGGGCCAAAAGCAGCAGCTTGCAGGATGTTTCGTAGTTGGAATGACATGAGCCAGCCTCTCTGGAGTGTCCTCCTGGGAGCTGCTCTTAGGAAGGAAATGGCGTGGAAAACCATGTAGGAGTGTGAGAATAGCTTTGCAATGGTTGGAATGCAGTATAAGCATCACTTGGGTGGGCTCAGTTTTTCTCTGCTTTTCAACAATGCTGGGTGCCAAGGCTGAGGAAGACTACTGTGCAGGGGTGAAGGAACTGGAATGTATTCTTCAGTTGAGGTGAATGCAATTCAGTGAAACTGATAGGCATCAAACTGAATAATGATTTTAAAGTATTTTCACATGATGTCTAATCTGTGGAAATTCACTACCACATAATAGTGCTGAGGCTAAGAGCTGAGTGGGATTCAGAAAAGATCAAGCACTTAGGAGTGGAAATGTTCAGACTTGCTTTAGGTAAAGAACTTGCTTTAGAAGGTGTATTTTTCAGAACTAATCCAATCTCTTAACAAGTAAAGGTTTAAAGACAGGGCAGTGTGTTCCATAATTGTCCACTGAGGCTTCTTGCTGCAGCTACTAAATCACCTTAATGTATTGGTCTGTGTCAGGGGCAAGGTATTGAATCACTTATGTGCTATGTTAGGTTGCTCGCTGACCTTGCTTTTTTGTGGTAACTGCATTAGAGGAAAAAAACCCAACAAATCATCAACCAAAGAACAAATCCACAAAGCACTGCAGCTGCTCTGATTAGTTGTGGTAGTTGAGGATTTTAAGCTGGTGAAGAGCAGGGTCTGTGGGAACATAGTGGGTTCGTAGAGGAGGACCGTCTTACTGGCGAACGTGGAGACGTGCAGCTATTGTCTTTTCATGCATGCGTGGTTGTGCAGAGCACTTGCTTCTTCCCTTTGCTTGTAATAGGGAAAAGAATGTGTGGAGTTTGGCCTCTCCACATTGCAGTCTTGTTGTGGACTTTAGTCTGTAAGGTGTCTGAAAGGCAGGGCTTTAAGGCCGTTCGAGGGAGTTCTGGTATGTTGTAGCATGAGCCTCAATGTCTGTGAAGACAGTTTTTGTCCTGTTCCCATGTCCAATCTGTTCAGGATTAGGAGAATCATCAGTGCTGCAAGCAGGTATAAACTCCATTTGATGCATAGGCTAAGAAAGATAAGTGTCAGTGGCATAAAGATATGTGTAAATATCTGTGTGTTTGTAATGTTTGCCTAAATGCAAGGGGAACTGAAAGAAAGAGTCTGTGTATTTTTAAAGACAGAGGCAGGATATGTAAACCTCAAGATCCCTGTATGGGCCCTGTGGGCTTCTCTGGGAACAACATCTGCTTTAGGGCACAATTTAACCCTTTTGTGGCAGGGCTAACAGCTGAAAATAAACGGTTACCAACTTTCATAGAAGTTTTGTATTGCTTTTAAAGTGAAATAGGTCAAGATTGGAAAGTAAGTCCTACAAGGCTTAGACTGATTTTTAGGCAGAGGGTATCTGACCAGCTTCTGGTGGCAAGAGAGAACTGGTTTAAATTATTGATTTCTTAAGGATCAGCAAATTCAGACCTGGAATTCCCACAGTGACTTCTGTATCTTTGGTTGAATTCTGTATTTGTATTTTAGCTCTGTGATAAAGCTGGCTTTGGTAATGTTGTAGGAGTCATAACTGGATTTTCTTAGTCTTGTGTTTAAAGTCTCAGTTGTCCAGCTGCGTTAATGTAACACTCATGCACAAATGGTTCTGAAATCAAAAGGGACAGATGAGATAGTCTCTCTAACTATTGAGGAATTACACATAGGCTCATAAAAAGCCTTAGGTAAGTTTTACTTTATAGCATTTGTTTCAAAAGAATATAAGTTATTTTCCCAAGGTAATAATTAGATAATTGTTGTGGCTGTAAGGTTTTTGACCATTATTTTGGCATGAGCTGTAACTGGTTTTAGACCTGCTTCACAAGCTCTCTGCAATTCCCAAAGATGCCTTGCTGCTCTGTCTCCTAAATCAGATTTCTTCCTGCAGCTTTAGTTTTCATTAGTGATGACTCTGCTGCTGCCCAATGGGAAGGTTAAAAATATTCTAGGGAGATGAGTTGAAATCTGGTGTCTCTCACATAACTGAATAGTGATTGCAGTTAATGCTACTGTTCTGTGTTTTTTTTTTTTCCCTTGAGTATTTTATTTATAATTTTTTCATTATTGAGAGCTCTCTTCTCTTTTATCTATGGGAGATTAGTATACAGGGTATTGTATGAAAAGTGTTTTCAAATGTGGGAAAAGCAAAAAGTGGAAAGTGACAGGATTTTTGTGCTTAAAATTAAGTTGTTTTAAGTAACCTTTCTTGAGAATGAAGTTGAAGCTTGCATCCTGCCTTTAAGTGCATTTATTTTTCTGAGTAGAAAGTATCTTGTGCACTAAAGTATGCAAAATATTTTTATTTCCCTTTTAGAATTGAAGGATTGCTTACACTACAGTTATGTGAATACTGGGAAATGAAAACTTTGCTCAGAAGGGTTTTCTCAGGTAACTGCGTTTTGCTAGAGATACACTCTGTTATTAGATGTCTGTGTAGGCACTCAATCCAACTTCTTCTAGGACTAATGTGGAGAGTAATTTTTGGCAAACATCTCATACCAGTTTGGCTTGATTTCTGAAAGCAAATCACCCTTGCTGGGCTGCAGGATTTTGGTAGATGCTACTTGTAAGTATTCATTTTTCCATGATGAGATGATGCCTTTGCAAGTAGGTCCCCAGGTGTATCTGAAACGGCTGTAACAGACTTCAGTGTCATCAAGGCCCCAGCTGGATGGAGCTGTATTACTGTGCAGCTCCAGAGATGATTTACTGCCTGACTGACAACTCGCAATATAAACATTAGTCCAAGCATGATCTTGTCCCAAAACCCCGCCTACGCAGGGAGCCAGGAGTCTTCCTGCCACGCGCCATAAATCGTTTATGGTTTGCTCATGCCCGTACATTTGAAAAGCAGCTGTGGAGTGGGGATTAGCAGTTTGCAGAAGGCCCGTGCGGGGCTAAATTCGGGTCTCTTGCTCTGGTGGTGAATACCAGTGTTGGAATAGCAGGAGTGCTTCTCAGCAGTGGAAGGCAATTTACTCTGGGAATGGGGGTGGGTGCAGGGTATCTGTGAGGGTACAGCAGCCAGGAGAGAGCGTTGGATTGCAATGCTCCAATTTGAGCTCTGATGCCTGATTGATAGCTGCCCGGCACTGTGTGGGATTGAACAAGTCATCGTTAGTTCTGTGGGTTTAACATTTTATTTATATATGTATTATTTCTATGTATTTTGCACATATATATAGAGACACAAAATGTAAGCCTACCTCTTCTGTCTCCTAGGAGCTGAAGGATGATAGAGTTTTTCGATGATTTTTTTACAGCGTGAGGAGTGATTTCCCTTTTGCTAGCCCACGGTAGCAGAATCAAATTATATGCAAAGCCATTTGGGGCTTCACAACTAATTTTAAGCTTTTATAAGAAGTTTTACTGTGCCACTAGGATTTATTACAGCTTTGCAACTTCAACTCCCAAAGTAAAACTATTTTTGTGCTGGCTGCGATAATTTAAATTACCTCCTGGAGCTTCTAATGACTAACTCGTGTTTATGGTGAAAGCTCCCATTTATCCAAACCCTGAAAGCACAATCTGTTTGGTAATGTAACTCTAAATGTATTGATGCTTTATATCAATGGCAAGTACGTCGGAGCCTAAAGTCAATCACTACCTTGACGTTTTACTGTAATAAAGAGAATATGTAGGTTTTGCTGTACAGATGGGACTAGACAGTACAGTCCAGAGATCTCCTGTGTGCTGGCTGAAGTAAAGCAGATATAAGTAGATCATTTTCAGCTAGGTTGGTTACTCATTAATGAATTCTTTTTGGGTGGGTTGGTTAAGAATCTGGGTGGAATGTGTCAGCAGGGTGTCCCCTCTAGATGCATCCACTGAACATGAGTGCTTCCAGATGGTACCATGAGCATCTACAGGGCCATGGGCAAAACCAGTGGGCTCTGGGTAAAGCTGGTGGTTGTTTCCAAAAGGACACAATTAGGAGACTTCTTACTATTTTGTTGAAGCTTCTGCGTGGGCTTCTTTCTCAAATAAGACAATTTTCCTGGAGTTTTCCACTGTGCACTCTTCTGTTGGAGGTTTGGGGAGAGTAGCTGGAAGGGCTCATTCTAGGCTTTTTTTAGTCTCAGTCACCACCATTTTTCTTACTGCTTTTGGCAAAAGGCTGTATAGTCTGATTCTTTCTGCTCTGCTGAGATGGAGGCCAGATAGCATCAAATGTATTTGTGGCTGTTTGTGTGAGCATTTTGAGATTTGGAAGGCACTTTGCTAATGAGCTATAGGTCATTCCATGTCAGATTGGCTGAGTTTCCCTTGAGCTGCTTCTTTGTTGCAGCAATGCATATGGACTGTGTATGTTTGGGGATCCCTATTACCTATCTCAGATGGAGAGGGCTTTCCTCCTCTTTGCTACCTCCTCTCTCCCCACAAGAAAAATATCATCACCTGGAGGGCTCTTAACCTCCAGACTGAATTAGATGCTTTGCTGTTACTTATGTAGACCTTTCAAATGTATGCAGAGGATAGAGAGGGGCGTGGATATGTGATCATATTTTGAGCTCTCCCTCCTTCTCCTTGTTTTTGATACTGAAGTTGGAATTCACCCTTCCCTTTCCCTGGGAACTGATGTTTAGGAATTGCTGTCACCCAGAGCGAAGCTCAATCCGCTTGCCTCGAGGCCCTGCCTCTCCAGGTTAGGACTGCTTGACTTCCACAGGCAAAGGTTTGACCTGTTTGTTACCTGAATCTTACGGGGTAGGTCTGAGGGGTACTACTGTTCAGGGCAGTGGAAATCTCAACTCAGCCAGGATAGGGAAGGGAAGGAATAGAGTTAGTACAGTTAACTTTTCTCCCCCACACGCCCTCCTTTCTTCCCTGTTTCTTCACCTGCCCAGCTGTGTAGTAGGTTAGCAGTACGTGTCTGTTCTTATTCTTATGAAAGTAGACTTTGTTCTCTGAAGACTGCTAATCATGCCCCATGGGGGTGTAATCAGTTATAAGGTATTTAATGCAGTGCAGGCGGGAACAGGCTGCCTGGCCGGGCTGGCAGATTGCAACACTACAATTATAAAGGGCCCCTTTCCCCCACTCATCCGCCCACCGGTGGCAGGATGAGGGTACCTTGAAACAGTATTGAGTCTATGAAAAGTAAAGATGTAGTGGGGGAAGGGAGTGGGGAGGCTGAAGAGGCAGCTCCTATTCTGGGAAACAGGCAGACCTACATTCTGCGAGAGCTGCAGCCATTGCAGGTTGCACTGTTGAGACTTGTGGAGTTCGGGTGCCGTCACTGTCAAAGCGGATTGCACAGGGATGGCCCTTGGCAGTGTGTAGAACAGCAGGGGCTTCCATCCTGTCTGAAATGAGTTTTCTTGTGGTGGCTGGGGTTGGAGAGGTATGGAGTGGTTAGAAGGGGAGAAGGAAGCCCTTTCTCCTGCTTGCAGTGATTTAGACAACTAATCTGTAAATCCTGCCAGCCTTCTATTTATATCTTTGGATATAAATCTATTGGTAAATTTGGCCTTTCATGCCTCATTCTTCCAAGTACTGCAGCTTACTGAAGGGAACAGGTAGCTTGAGGTCTTGAATTTCAGCAGGCATGAGAAAGTCTACCGGACCTCGGTCTGGTCTGTTCTCGTTACTCAATATCAGATAATTTCCCGCTGTGAGGACCTTGAAATGCACATGTGGGGTGTGGAGCAGCTGGACCGAGAGCCTTGTAAATCACCCCTGCTCCAGCAGCCTGCGAGATGCATCGGTATGTCTCTGGAGCTTATGGCTACATTGACCTTTCCCCTTTCGGGTTCCCCAGAGGTTACAGTGTTTCAGCCCTTAATTGGTTCCCTCTGAATTTCCTGACACTGTTTTGTGTCTGTTGCATTCGAGTCGGATATATTCTTGCTGTGGTGCTCTTGAGAGTGTTGCTTTTCCTGTTTGGTGCTGAGAGAGCACTGGCTATTGAGTCTCAGAGTATAGCCAGTTAGCCCTTAGCACTAAGTTATGGATTTTTAAGGTTTTCAGGAGTGGGTTGTTGTTTAGTTAGGCTGCACAAAGTAAGTTAAGATTCACAATGTGGGAAGTTCACAATATAGACTTGAGAATTCTGCTGACAGTTCCACATCTGAGGCATCCTTCAGAGTAGCTTCATATTTGAGAATGTGAATTCTTTGGAAAGCTTTAGGATTTGTAGGAGTGCTGCATGAAGGAGGAATAATTTTTTTTTTCTTACTAGAGCACAGAGTCTCTTTGCGACGCTAAAACGATGAGGTTCTGAGATAAGAGGTTACCTGATGTCTTGGGTGTTTGTACATTAAGTTTTTCTTCTCTGGGTCACTAAAATGACCCAGTGTCAGTGCTGTAGTGGAAGGATATTGTACAGTGAAGGTCAGATCTGTATGTGTGGGCAGTGGAGACAAGCGTTTACGGGAGGATTTTGGGGTAATGAGGAAGTGCCTCCATCCCAGAGAGGCTACTTGACTTAAAGTAGGATGGTTTCCTAGGAGTAGAAAAAGACCTGGATCCTTCCAAGCATCCCTGTTGCCCAAAGTCAACTTCTTATTCAGCCCTGCCCCCTCAGCACAAGAGGTCTCAGTGTTATATTTGTCCCTTGTCTTATAGGAAAAGTCAGGGAAATTCCCTTCCCAGGCTAGTGTACAGAGCTGTTCCTGCCCTGGACTGTGCCTACTTCCCAGCCCAGGCAGCAGTTCTTCTCCCTGTGGCTTGCATGCCCAATTGAGAACTCTCCTGCCTTGCTCTGTTTCTCTTGTCCCATGGGCTCAAGAAGTTGCCCAGAGAACACTTGTCCCTCACACAAATTTGAGGCTGAAGCTGTCCGTGGGGTCCTGACAGTTGCAATGCAGGCAGGTGTGGGGAGAGAGCATGGCGGGTGTCAGCAGGGTGGGTGTGTGGGCTTGCTACTTGTTTTCCTTCTCTGCCTGGTGAGGAATGCGATGTGTTTGCCTTCCTTGGCCTGTGGTTGCAGCCGCATTCCTGCAGTGGGAGTCAGCACGGCGGCGGGCGGCGTGCTGTTCATGCCCCGTGGCTACGTGCTTTCAGCTCCACATCAAAGGTGTATTTAGTGTGTAGCTTGTGCCATTCCTGGCCACACCTGGTGGCCTGCAGGCATGCAAGGAGGTGGAGTCTGGCTGTGTTTGCAGATGGCATTCAGGGTTCAGACTTCTTGCTTGTGGAAAGGCTGGAGCTGAATCCATGCTAAACAACCCCAGGAATGCACCGGGAGAGCTGAGCGGCACAGTCACTCCAGGGGCATGTCCTAGCAGCAATGTTTCCTTTATAGCTGCAGCAAAATAACTCATGCCTGCCTCTCCAAAGGAACTGACTGTTTGCTTGGGTGTGTTGTACGGCTTAATTTACACCGATAAGGCCAATTAAGGTTGGCTCGTCCCCCCTGCAGCCTGTGTGCTCTTGGCAATCAGTAGATGATTGAGTGGTTCGTGCCATCCAGCTCTGCTCAGTACACAAGATGTCTGCCTGGAGATGGAATGGCTCTGGGATTTAACCTGGGCACACCTGCTTCCCCTAGTCGGTGGGTAAATGTTCTGTTCCAACTTCTTCTGGAAAATCTTTCTTTTTCTAGCTGGTACCCCAAGAGCTGAGGACAGGAAGCTTGCTGAAGGATGGCGTATCAGGATCTAGCTGTTATTTTGGGATCCTTGACATGCTATCTGTTTTGAGAAATGGTTACTAGTTTGCTATGCACCCACCATGCAAGCTGTCCTTGTCCTCTATACAAGTCTTTTATTTGCCTGGCGCAGGGAAACGTGATTCCATTTGGTAGCGTCACTATGGGCAGCCCACAGGCAAGGCTTGTGGAAGTTAACACCAGACCATCTTCTGTGTTCTGGATAAGCCCTGGGCTGTTCATCACCCAGTTGCTTGCATCTTTTGCAGTTTCTCTTTTGGCAATTTCTAGTAGCCTGGAATTCTGTGACCTGCAAGTCATTTCCTTATTGAAGTTAGTCTTCTGCAGAAGACCTCCCTACTGCCATCCTTAGATAGTAGCAGGAATGAAAGAGCTTGTTCTCAGAAGTTCTCTGGCTTTATAGCTTAATTTTTGCTTTTTAGCTGTCACCACACTTGCCACTTGAGTCACTGCAGATCTCACCGCAAACAGGTCCCTACCACCCTCTCTCCAGAAGGTTGTATCACTTTTTAAAGCAGGATCTCAGTGATAGGTTATTAAGGGAATATTACTTGTTCCAAGGCTCTTAGCATTGTGAAACAGTTGGAAATTATTCACATTGGGCTCTCCTCTCTTTTGAATTCATGTAAACTGTGCATTTTATTTCAAACTAGTTACCACTGACTCCATATGTAACTTAGGGCTTGGATGTTGAGAAAGTGTTGCCTGAATCTTCATTTTCCTTCCTCTCTTTTGTAGTGGCAGACTGGACAATATGTCCTGCAGCAACAGGAGATGGTAGCAAAATAGAAGTCTAAAATTGGATTGTGTGGCAGGTTACAGTGGAGTCTAAGTATGTCTAATCACTGTCGCACTGGCTGTTTCAGCTTTGTCATGTGATGTGAGCTATGGCTGCAAAGATGGAGGTCTTGTTTTGGATTACATACTGCTTCTGCTGACATGTTCCAATTGCCAGGAAAGGAGTGAGGGAATAAGGATGAAATGGATGTGACATTGGCCAAGGAGAAAGCATGGCTGATTATTGGCCTTTTTCCATCCTGTCGGTGAGTTTTAATATATTGTGGAGAGAAAGTCACTCCTTGTTTTGGCTTCCCTGCTGGCCTTCAAGACTGTAGGAATCCAGGCCTCTGTGCTCCTGTATCTAGTCCCGTGCAATGTTCCTCTGGCTAGAGCTGTAACCCTCCCGAGTAGCTAGATCTCCCCCTGGTGGAACAGAGAGCAGAAGGCACGGCTACGGCTGGACGGTAAAGTTGGGAGCTGGTCTGATCCAGGGGCACCTTGAGCCGACAGCAGATGTGGTGTTTGTCCAGTTGAGACATTCCTTAGTCCAGAGTCACAGACTCAGCAGAGCTGCGCTCGTGCAGCTGCATGAAGCTGAAGGCGTGAGTGAACAGCTCACTGCTGATACTGAGCAGACACCTTGTCTGTGCAACATCTGCCTGGCTATATGCTGGCATTCCTCCATGGTCTTTGCCCTTAGATGAGCAGTGAGCTACTAACTCTGCGTTCTTGTCTGACACTTGACAAAAAAAAGGTACCTGGAATGTGGTGGCTTGCTTTCTTTAAGATGTCTGGGGTTTCTTAGTCCTCAGTTAGAGTCCCTTTGAGGATAGTTGATTTCACTTGTAGCTCAACTACTTTGCATTCCCTGCTTGCTCTCTGAAGGGCTGTATAGGGTTTATTTAAGAGGTATCTACAATAGGGAGCCCTGTGTAGGGGAAGAGCTTGTCTGTTTAGCATTACTAAAAAGGAGTGGTTTTCTTTAACCTTAGAATAACTAATGGACTTATGCTATCCCAAAGGACAACAGTGGTAAAGGCATTTCAGTTTTACAAGAGCAATGCCAGGCAGGGGATATAAAGTAGTCAGGAGAAGCTAACCTTGTGGTAAAACTGAAGTGAAGTGAATCACTGAAGTGATTGGCCTTTGCTGCAATTGCCCCTTGAGACAATTGATGCTCATAATTAGCTCCAGCTGAAGAACAGCACTGGTGCTAGCAATGATGATAGATGTGGAAGGAGGTAGTTGATGAGAGCGCTCTCTGACTCATCTGCCACAAAGAGAAGTTGTGTCTGAGGGAAGAGCTTGGTCACAAGTGGGGAGTCTGTGGTTATGCCCCTGCAAGGGAGGAAGGTGAACCTAGGAGATACAATATAGTATGTACAGATGGACAAACAGTGCAGCCCATGACTGTTGGTGACAGGCAGCCTCCCTGTGCAGGGCATGGGGTGGAGATGTGAGTCCCCTCTGCTGTGGCTGGGATCCTGCTGTTAAAAGGATGGACTGGAGCCCAGGAGAACAGGGAGAGAGGAGCTGTAGTCAGTTGCGTGCTTTACACAGGTCATCAGTGAAGGATAGATGAGTGGATCTGTTTGTTTTTCCTAAGCTGGATTAAGCCATGTTATATTTCTGTGACTGAACTCAGAATGAAATCTCTCTGTAGTTCAGTGATGCTGAAGACTAAGAGAATCATTTAAAAAAAACCCAACCCAAACCAAACAAATGAGGCAAACTGAGGCAGATTAACTACAGGACCACACCACAAAATAGAGAGAAGATGCTCCAGGATTACATGCTGCTTCAGGAGCCATGCTGCTGTATTGTTTACAGAGCTGAGATAAGTTTTGTACCTGTGCCTGCCCCTGGCACAGGCTCTGAATCTGCAAGGCAAAAACCATGGATTTGAAAGCTGTCTCCTTGTTCTGCCTTTGTGGTCTGTTGAGATGACTACTGCCAGTGTGTACAGGAGTGGATGCTGTAACACTCAGCATTGTGCCTGGATGCAGAGGCTGAGTGGAAGTCAATGAGGAATATTTATTTTAGTCTCCAAAGGGGGCAGTGGCTGTGACATGGGTTAAGTGGGAGATCTCTGTGCCTGGTAGGAATCCTGCTTTGCAAAGGAGTCAGTAGCAACAACGCTTGTAACCTCTGGGAAGAGAAAGGGCCAGGATATAATCAGCTTTGGGAAAGGGCTGTGATGACCCCTTTTCTCTTTCATCCCTTTGGCTGGATAGTTTTATTCCTCAAACACCACTTAGCTTCTCTCAGTGCTGCTCTGCTTTTCCCTGCCAGCTTACAGCAAGTTATTGCTCATTGTAGGTGATGCGAGGTTCAGGCAGCTTGGTTGAAGAACACCCCACTGCTATCCTCACACAACACTGGTGTCACTAGTTTTACTTGATTATGCTGACTGCTGTATGTATTCAGTACCATAGAGATCATAAAATATTTCTGTGCTAGATCTTCCTTGTGAATAGTACAGAGGATGTCTCGAGTTTCCATGGTAATGCTTCTGAATGTGCTTCAGTCACCAAAGAAAGAGGGACTTCCATTTGATTAAGATTTGAGGATTTTGTCTGAGAAAGGAGATGATGGTGAAACTGCATATTAATTGTTTTCCTGCCTTTGGATGTGCCTCTGACTGATATGTAATCTGGAGAAAGGAAGCTGACATTTGCCTAATGGCAGAGACGGCCTGTGTTGTGCAAACTACAGCTGGACCCCTGGACATGCTTAACTGTTCAGCTACAGATGCAGCTGCACAATCACCCAACAGTTAAGCCTGTACCATTCTCTGCCTCTCATATCTGACCATCTGCTAGGGAAAAGCTAATTAAACCAAAATGATTCTTGCTGGGATTAAACCCCAGCAGCAGAAAAAATTTGTACAGTATAGTACAAATATTGTTCTATTACTGGATCAGGGTTGCTGCCTTATTTGTTCTTATAAAGAATTGCAGGCAATTCAGTTGCAGGTAGGTGTTTAGCTCATGCGCACTTTCCTTTCTCCTTTCTACCTCAGTTCATTCTTGTTTTAGGTGCAAGAAATAAAGACTGTCTCACTGAATTTTTGTGCAGTTCCTTTCTTATGACAGCTGAGTCAGTTTTTCTTTAACTTGCAACTTAATGCAAAACCAGTGCACAAACTGTTCTTTTGTCCTAGTGCCTCAATTTCTCTACTTATGGAATGGAAATCGTTCCTACCTTCTTTGCATGTATTTATGGTGAGAATGAATGCTAGAGTTGGTGCGGGGCCAAATAACTTTATAGTTGCACCAGTGTGAATATGAGGTTTAAGACCAAACAGCTTATTGCAAAAATGTGCAGCCCTTTGAGAGTTGAAGTTTAAATCATATAAAATGGAAAATGTGTAAGTGTGGTTCCCTTAGCGGCTGACCTCTTGTGTACCTACAGTCTTTGATGCCATGTGATCTGGGCTTCAAAACAGCTCTTTCAAAAAGAAGAAAAAAAAGAAAACTTACAATTCAGGTTGATTTCAGGGATGCTGTGTGTACTCGAGTGACAGGTCACCACTTTATTCAGTTGTGGCACCATTTAGTTTCTGAAGGCCAATGAGGGATTTAGTTCTCTTTAAAGGACTCTGAGAGGATTCTTGATAATGTCTTTCTGTGCTAAACTTGGAAAACTTGCACTGAAGAGGAAGTTAGTTCTGCACATCGTGGCTCAGAGGCAGCAGTAGAAGGTGGCCCTGAGGAGAGAGGAATGGTTGTGTTGCTGGTATAGATGTGAATAAGACTGGTAAGCTTGAAGAGACACAATTGAAAAAGCAGGTAGAGATAAAACAGTGACAAGAGAATAAAGATAAATTTAATCTTGATATTCAGGAGGAAGAGTTCAAATAGTTTTTGATGAGGAATGGAAAGAACACTACTAATTTTAGAGTTGTTGAAATTTAGTTTTGACAGATATGTTTCCTGGGGAAATGCTGTGGGAATTGAGGAGATGAGAGATGATGTTAGTGTGGGTTTGTAGCGTGTTAGGTCTGTGACCTAGGACTTGGTTTGTGCACATGCTTACCCCACAGTTAACAGGAGAACATATTTTGGTAGAAGAGGGTCAGTAGTAAGACTGTGCCTGGGGGTAGTTAGATAAGATAACATGCTCTAACTCCACACTCCAGTTTGCTCACATAAGCTGTTGGTGAGCAGTACCCTTAGGAATGAGCAACTGGGGAACATTGTCTTCCCGGAACTGCTCCAGGTATATTGGACATCAGCAAGCAAAAGCTGTGTGGGAGTATGGAAAACAGTGTACAGTGTGAGTATTTGATTACCCTTTCCATCTTGCTTGGGGAAAGTAGAGAAAATATTCAGCTGCACTGGTCTGAGAATTGTTATGATGTTTATTTGGCATAGGAGTAATAAAACTTTCAAGACCTATAGATGTCAATACCTTTAGTATCTTAGTATACCTTGTCTAGTGTAGTTAGCTTATTTTGATACTGAGAGAGGCCACGCTGTTGTGAGTTTGGGGTTTTTTGGAAGAAAAAAACATGAAAACAAAACCGTTGGAAGTAGAAAGGTGCAAAAAAGGGTTAACGTCAATATCGGTGAGGATTTTGCCATTGCAGGGAAGTTGTACTGATTTAACTTAATCAGATTAGAGACAGCTGTGATTATATTAGTGCAGCATTCCTGTATAGGCATCCTTAATTTAGTTTGTGTCTTGTATCTATCTATTTAATTTAAATTGTTTCAATGTAAAGTGCTCTTAAACTGAATTAAGAACATTTGCCCAGCAGCGTTATACTGCTTTATATTATTTTCTAAGTCAATTTAATTTAGTACAGTGTATATGTAGACAAGACCTTGGGGAAAAAGCTGATCCTTTTTATTACTTGCTGAACAGTCTGTCATGTTTGGCTGCAGCCAAGTGATCATGGAATGAAAGAGCCTGTTGTGGTGCATGTTGGTGGAGGATGGGCAGGCTGATCATTGTGAGCCTTTGTACAACTTGGTCATTCTTAGTCATAGTGTTCAATTAAAATAGGTTGATCCTCCTTGTAAATGAGGCTTTTTCCTGTCTAGAACACATGTGAGACCCCTGTAATGTTATTTTAAGTTTCATCCTCAGCCTACCAATAAAAGTACCTGCAACGTGGTTAGTGTCCTGTTCAGGCAGCAAAAGCAACATCTTAAAACTTGGCACAAATGTTTTATGTTTGAAAAAAATCAGATGGCTGAGCAGGTTTGAGCTGGATTTTGCTACTTTTCTTCATCCATAGCTTGAAATAAATGTCACCCAATTTTGCTGCTGTTTCCTTCCTGGTCTGTGTCTCCAGACAGTATGTGCCACCTGCTGTATGTGGTGACTTACACACATGCAGAACTTATGGCCAGGGAATAAGTAAGTACTGCAGATGTCAGTTCTCTTTCTGGTTGAAAAGGATAAGTCTAGTCAATACATCTTCTGTTCTGCTTGCTGGTAAAGGCCCTATGGGAACAAAACTGGCACGTGAATTACTCTGCAAGCATGGTTGTAGTGATAGCGTTTCAGAATGAAGCTGACTGCTGTAAACAGCCGTTTTATTTTTTGAAATTTGTTTTTGTCAGCACCTGCAAGCATTAGGGCTGGACTTAGCGCCTCCTCAGCATTGCAGATGCTCTGTAGGCTAGGTCACTGTGGCAACTTGTCCATCTGTCCTCTGTAAATAATGCAAATAATGTGCTCTGCTCCATTGTCTCACTGTGTAGATACTGCATAGTGTGTCAGCCATCTGTGCATCACTGAGGCTCTTGTACAGAGGGCATATTTTGGAGAGTGGATTGTGGCAAGTGTATAGTTGAATGCTCCAGCAATGGGGCATTCTCTAGCATTACTATATCTCTGGTAGAGGGACAGCCCGGTGACATTCAGTTCCTGGCACTGGAAGAGACAGAGATTGCAGTTTGCCCAGAACTTCTGAACCAGAGCTTGAAAAAAAGAGGACTGCTAATATTAATTGCTGGGGGTTGTGTGAGACTTACAGAATACTTACAGGGGCTGAGAGTCTGCCTCTCAGTAGTTGAAAAATTTAAGCTGCTTCTACCTTGTCCTAATTAAATGCCTTTTGATTTTATGCTCTAGGGAGGTAGTGTATGATTTTTCCCCCTCTTCTTCCCTTCCTACACAGTACAGGATATGACAGAGGTCTGGTAAAGGAATTCCTGCATGGTCATTTTCTACAGAAATCTCCCTCTTTCACTTCTCTTCAAATATTTGCTTGTTGCAGCCATTCCCTTGTGTTTGAGAAAGTTTAAGGCCATGACTCCCAAATTTCCCTTGTGTGACCTATCAGCTTTATCCAGATACATGTTGTTAGAGTATCAAAATTTGCTTTTTCTAGCTGGGTCCAGACACTTCCAGAAACTTTTGAGAGTTCTCCTAATCTCCATGAGTTTTTTATCTAATATTCTGGTGTTTCTTTACATTTCTGAGCAATATGCTCCAGAAGTCTTCTCATGGGAGATTTTAAAAGAACAGGTAAGGAGACAGAGTGAGGAAGGACATGAAACCCAGGGTGCTAAGCTGAAGAGACTCTGAAAGTTTGTAGCCTAAACTACCTTGTGAAAGTTGGAAGGATCATTGAACAAACTAAATACACTTCTGGCGTGTCAGCAGTTCTGAATGAGAAGTTGTCATTAGCCCTTGATGTAGCTGTCTGTGCTAAAGGTAACTTGGTAAATGACCTTTTGCTGAGCTGGTTCTTTTTGCAATTTCAGGTGTAGCCATTAAAGGTGGTTCTATGCTTTATATGCATTAAAAAGTTGGTGCTCATTTCCTGGTCAAAATCTCCCCTGGGTATTTTTATTCTCCATTAACATTCCTTCTGGGGATTGAATTCTCGTGCTTTGCTTCCTGTTATGTTCCTGTTCAGATGTTAATCAGCTGTTGCATTCTATTCCAGTTACATGTGAGTGATGCTAGCATTTCTTGGTCAGTGTTGACCAGTCCTGTCTTCTATAAAAGAGTTAGGGAAGCTAAGCTACTCTTAACACAGCAGAGAGTAGATAATAAAATACACACTTAAGGGTGTGGAGTGCAACTGAATTACAGGGACTGAGATCTTTGTATTGTGGAGGGAGAGAAAAGCACTGTAAGAAAACTGTGATTCTGATAATTGAGAGAATTCTGCATGGTGCAGTGGATATGACTGATACATTATATGTCCTGTGGTATTTTCATTCAGCAAGAACTGGGTATGACTGGAGTTCAGGGATTAAATTTTCTTTGGAAATGTGTTAGGTGTTAAGTAGGGCATGTTACATGGACTGTTGTTCAACAGCTATCCTGATCCCTTTTTCTTGATAGCTCTTCGAATTGTTCCCATGCAGAGAACAGAGGTTTCTGCCTAACAGCCAAGGTTAATTGGTATGGAAAAGCAGGAATGAGCAATAATCCTCCCGAAACTCTATTTTAATCCAAGAGTCACTATAAAGCTATTACTCAGATCTGAATCGTGAGCACTAACATACAAGCAGAACTGAGATGTCAGTCTGCACTTGGAGCTGTCATCCTTTTATTTTAAAACGAGCTTCAATGTAGCCAGCAGTAGAATGGATCTGAACATTCTTCTGAGATGCCTTCTCTGAATGAAAAGATCTCTCTCATTAAATGTTAAAGGGCCCTTTAATAACCTTGCAGTTCTTTTCAATTGTGCTTGGCACCAGCAGTCTACAGATGCTGCTTTTAATTTCACACAGCTTGTTTTTCTGTCCTGGACAGACATCCCTTGGTGCAGTTATTGCATTGTCCATCTCCCTGGTTGGTTGTCTTGGTCAGGATTTCTGCAGCAGCTTCTCAGATAGTCTGGCTTGAGGCTTTTGAAAACTAAGGTGTCCTTTATCCATAAACATAGGAAGGCAATTGGACAAAACTGTCTTGCACTGGCTTTTCGTGAAGCTAATCAGGAGATATTGATACCTCCTGAAGCAGGATGTGCCAATATCCTGTGTTGGATAAGCATGTAGAGTACAGGTTGGCCCACAGAGAGCAAATATTCCAGGTTAACTGTGGTGGTCAGACATGTCACAGGACATTTGGTTTTCTTACTTGTGGGGATTGTATCTCCAAGTTTTTGGAGTGTGCTGACTCTGATAGCCACAAAAAAATCTTTCTGTCATGTTGCGTTAGAAACAAATGTGACTGTGATTGTGTAACGGAATGTATTTTTTCAGTAATACAAGTTTATCTTTCTGAATAAAAAGCTGTGCTAAAGAAATGCTGCTGTTAAGAGGAAAAAGCTGGAGAGGTGATACAGTACCTGAAATAAGAAACTTTATCTGCATCATAATCACTGCATTTTGCTTGAGGCAGGGACACTGCTGACCCTCAGCACTGGTAAGAAGGCTGTTTTATAAGGTCAGAAAAGGCAACACAAGAGAAGGTGATGATGAGGAAAAGCCTGCAAGTCCTCTGCCTCTTTGCAAAGTGTTGGCTACCTCAAGCCTCAAGGGACTTGTCAAAGTCAGGAAGAGACAGTAGGTGCCTACAAATATTGCCTTTTTTATTTCTCTTGTTCTTTCCCTTTTTGTCCAAAGCCTTTTTGTTTGAACCTTCCTTTCTCTGCTAGGGACCTCTTTCTTGTTACTGGAGATAAGGCAATCCTCATGGGTGGTGGTGTGGTTTTGTACACATGCCAAGTGGCTGTTCATTCTGTACAGGGCCCACAGAACTGTCTTAAGCAATTCAGTGCAAGATGACTTCTATTTGTGGTGTGTGGTAAAGGTTTTGCCTTTCTCAGGTCACAGAGAGAGCAGAGCTACCCTGCAAGTGGGTTTTACACTGAGGGATGCTCTCTGGTGAAACCAGCTAGAGTCAAGCTTGTGTGCTGCCTGTGCAGCTGCACTCTGTCACTGTGTTGTGGTTAATCCCAGCTGACAACCATGGACCATGCAGGCATTTAGTCACTCTCCCCTCTGCTCCCAGGGGGATGGGAAGGAGAACTGGAATAAAGTAAAACTTGTGGGTGGGGATTAGAGCAGTTTAGTAATTGAAATGAAGTAAAAAATAATAGCAATTGTAATGGAGAGAGGGAGAGAGGAATAAAACCCAAGAAGAACAAGTGATACACAATGCAATTGGTCACCACCTGCTGACCAATGCCCAGCCTGTTCTTGAGCAGCAGTTGGCCCTTCCCAGCAAATTCCCTCAGTTTATGAAGTGAGCCATTATGAATGATGCCATTAAATATGGAATATTCCTTTGCTTGGTTTGAGTCAGCTGTCTTGACTGTGCTTCCTTTCAGCTTCTCATGCACCTTGTCACTGGCACAAGGAACTGGAAAGTCCTTGAGTTAGAGTAAGCACTGCACAGTAACAGCTAAACCATCAGTGTGTTACCAACATCATTCTCATCCCAAATCCAAACCACAGCACTGTACCAGGTACCAGAAGAAAATTAACTCTGTCCCAGCTGTAACCAGGACATGGAGTCCCTGTGAAGAAAGAGTTTGTGTGTGTTTTGTCAGTGTGAGCCTTGTGGCTCTCAACAAGCCATTCCAGTGAAGCTGTAATCGTCAATGAGCTTAGAAATCAGGCTGGAACAACAGTGGGTAATAGCTAGAAGACAGTAAAATTGGACCTACTGCAGGTGATAGACTGGTAGAAAGAGGACTGTAAATGTTATGGAACATTACTGATGAGAAGTGGGAAGGACGGATAAAAGGAACTAGGAGTTTAAGTTTCCTCTTGTATTACAGTGCTAATTAGAATAGCTGAAGAGCTGCCTCCTGCTGTAGCTCCAGGCTAAAATTGAGCTTCTGCAGGGTAATGTGGACTTGACAGCAAGCTCCTTCAGAGAGAGGCTTGTGAATAGTGTGATGAGCAGAATTAGTGCCTTCTTCTGTTTCTGGATATTACCTATATCCATTTCTGCTTTGGAGCACAAGGTTCATCTGTTCTGCAGAGTGCCTGCTCCTCTCTGAACAGAGGTTTGGTGATTTGAACCATCTTGGGATTCTCACCCTGTGGTAGCAAGAGATGCTCAGGTATATTAGATGAGGACGTCTTTGCTGTGCTGTTCACTGCAAATGGTGTTGTCTCTGGATGTCTGGATGTCTCTGGTGTGGCAGAGTGGCTGGAGCAGAATGATGGTGACTGGATTCTTGATAGTGGACAGGAATGCAGGTGGGGAAGCAGGGACCCCTGGAGCTGTGTGTTAAAAACAGCTGCCTTTCTGAGGTCAGTTGCTGGTCTGCACAGGCATCCTGCTCAGTGGAGAGATGGTTAAAAGACCTATGCTCTCTGGGATACAGCGAAGACATGCAGTTTTTACAGTGGAGGGACCTGGCATTAGATAGCAGTCTGATAGTGCGGCAGTTTGCTGTTGACTTCTGCCCTGGCACCTGGCTATGGATTGCTCTGAGCATGCCTAGTTGTTTCCATGTTTTGTGCTGATAGGTGACTGACACTAAGTTTCCTTTCTCATGTTTCAGGAGCTGTTGGCCAGATGCTGCTGGATGCTGACAGGAGAAAGCTGATTCAGAGACAAACGACCAGAAATGTTTGGACACGTCGTCACTTTGGATCTGTAAGTCCTTGTTTGAGGGAAAGTTGCCTGGCAGCCCTGTGAGTTTTTGAGTATCTATGGAAATTCTCAGATCATGAGGGTTGATTTCAAATCCTGGTATCTTTTCCAGGTGAGTAGGGATGAGATGGCAGGTAGCATAGTTGCTGCCTCTAGGGTAGGAAGTAGGAGAGTTCTGTTTGAGCTTGAGGAGCTGTATGCTGAGAGACAGGGAGGCCTTTGGCACGTTTGTTCTGAGCACAGCTGCAGTGGAAACTTGCGTGGACCTATTGGTACAGCTGTTTCTGGAACCTCTGTCTGTCTGCCATGTGGCTGGTGGTTATGCCTTGATGCTGAACCAGCTCCTGCTGGGAGCTGATGGAAAAGCAGATTCAAACTATGCTGGCCTGATCCTTCCTGGAGGTGCATGTTCTCCCTCTCTTTCTCCCCTCATAGTTTACATAGTTTACAGTTTGCCCCACAGAGCAGTTCCACTGTTGTGAAGCTCTTTTCCCCTGTGCTAGTTGAGACTCGAGTCCAGCATTGTTGCAAGGAAAGGGGCCAGACAGCTTTTTGGGGCAGGGCCAGCACTGGGGCACCTCTTCAATTTGTTTTGGCAAAGCTTGATTTTGCATAGTCCTGGTTGGCTGTTTGTTTCATTCACCTTCACTCCGACTCTCCCTGTGTGTGTGTAACTGCTCCACACCCTGCCTCCTGTGCCTCCTCCCAGGGCTTCATGCCACTGACATGGGAAAAGCAGCACAGCAGCAATAGTGCTTCAGGGAAAGGAAGGCTTTACTGAAGTCTCTCATGCCAATGGCAGAGTGATGGCCACAAAGCTACTCTCTTACTGAGAGACTAACCCAGCTGACTAACCTAGATTAACCTATTTCTCTTCTTGTAGTGATAGGTACCTGTTGTGGTTTGATTTCCACTGGCAACTAAGCATCACACAGCTGTTGGCTCACTTCTCACCCCTCAGTGGACTGGGGCGAGATTTGGGAAAAAAGTAAATTTTGTTGGTTGAGATACAGACAGTTAAATGGGACAGAAAAAGAAGGGGTCATAATAAAATAAGTAGAATGTACAGAACATGGGATGCACAGTGCAGTTGCTCACCACCTGCTGACCAATGCCCAGCCAGTTCCTGAGCAGTGGCCCCTGGCCGGCTTTCTCCCTGGTTTGTATACTGACCATGATGCCATATGCTGTGACAGTGGGGGTCAGCTGTCCTGGCCATGTCCCCTCAGTTTCTCCACAGCCTACTCACTCCTGGGGTGGGGTGAGACGCTGAAAAGCCAGTGACTCTGTGTAAACACTGCTTAGCAACATCTAAAACATCAGTGTGTTATCAACATTATTCTCATCCAAAATCCAAAGCACAGCACTTCCTAGCTACTAGGAAGAAAATTAACTCTTATCCCAGACAAAACCAGTTAAATACCCCAGGCTTTGACCAGAGAGGAAGGTTGTTTCTGAACCTCTTTTGTATCCCTGGTTGGCTGGATATTTTACAGAAGTCTGTTAGCAGCAAGATGGAGTGTGATGTGCTGCTTGATGGAAATCAGAGAGTAGCTTGCCTTCCTCCCATGTGTGGAGGTGTGGGTTATCACAGCTATAGGCACAAATGTTTTGGCTCAAACAAGAGCCTGATAATTGCCAGCTCATTTGTGGGTAAAAAGCACTGACTTAAAAGGATGAGTGAGATAATTTTTTGCATCACCAAACTTCTGCACTGAAGGCTCCACAGTTAGCATCCCTCTGCAGTGGCGGGGAAGATTACCTGGGAGGGTCCCATTCTAAAAGGGGTTTGTTTAGTTTTTTCGGGAACCAGTGTTGCTTTGAAGCCATTGCTTCATGAATTTTGAGTTTATGTGACTCCAGGTGCCTGAGTGCCTCAAACAGTTCCTTGCCATGTGCCTTTCCAGCTCTTGCTGGGCTATGTGGCCAAGTATTTCTAAGTTCATTTTCTTTACTTTCAGAAGATCTGACATAGGTTGAGGCAGGTACCTGGAATGAGGTGGCCATCCCAGTTGTCCTTGGCTATAAATATTCCCTATGCCTTCCATATTTATGGGATGAGATTTCAAGCTGGCTGTTTTGGTGGATGCTAAGCTATTTGTTTGTCTTCTTCAGGTCATCTGAGTGAGTGTCCTGGCTTCATGAGGCTTTGAATTTGAGCCCAGGCTGGTAAGTGCTCATGTCCTTATAAACTAGAGAAATGAGTGTGATTTCAGCCGGGCATACCTTCATGCACATCTCCTGTCCTTATCCTGGCAGAAGTTGAGAGAAGAGTCCCCTTAGACTACCTGTTTGATAGTGGGCTATTTACAAACCGTCTTCTGGTCAGGTTTTCAGCCTTTCTCCTTGAAAAAAGAGAAATGTCTTCCCAGCAAATGAGACCTAAAATCTATTTTGCTTAGGGATGCAGTGAAATGTGCATTCAGTATTATGGATGTAATTTTCCTAAAATATTAGAGATCTCTGCATCTAGTTGAGTCTTTTTAGGAAAAGGGATGTTGAGGGAATACTCCAGCAAGGAGAAGTTCCTGGCATTCTGATGGGGAAGATTTACAGGGGACTCAGTCTGGGTGTCATAAGGGGCAGCTAGATTAGAGCAGATAAAAATTGGAGAGAATTCTTGAGGCTCCATTTAGACTCTTATCAGTAAAATGCCACTGTCCAACACACAAAGCAGTGAAGTCTGCTTGGTCACGGGCCCCGTGGCAGCCATTGACTGCAGGTGTGTAAAGGGGAGTTGTGTGGCCCTGCTTGTAGAAGTGGGGAGAGAACGTGATCTGAGTGGACACAGGTCCTGCACTTTGAAGGGCTGCAGGTCAGGTGCTGAGGATTGCAGGGATGCTAGGCTTGCTTAGTGTAAGGGTCCCGCAAGGGGAATGAGAATTGGGCACTTACTCCAAATATAGGACAGCTATGAATAATGCATATATAGTTACTGAGGAAAGTCTAGTATTGGGCTCTGCAGTGCCTGCTTGATAGCTCTGAGACTTCTTGTCTTGTGTACAACAGCGTGGTTGACATTCTGGCTGCTTGTGGGGAAGTCTTCCTGCCCTCAACTGCAGACACAGATGGAAAGGAAGGTGCTTCTTCCATGTGTACAAGACAGCTGCTTTTCTTCTACCCTGTTTTTTGCTCTTGTACTGCTCCTGCAGGTCGAAGAATCCCAGCATAGCTAGGGTGAAGGAACTAATCTTTCCACTAGTGGTGCAGCTGCATGTCTATATATTGTGCACTTATTCACTCTAAGGGTGGTGAGGCACTGGAACAGGTTGCCTGGAGAGGTTGGGAGCTCCTCATCCCTGGAGGTTCAAAGCCAGGCTGGATGGGGCTCTGAGCAACCTGGTCTAGTGGAAGGTGGCTGGAATGAGATTATCTTTAATGTCCCTTCCAACCTAAACCATTCTGTGATCCTGTGTTGCAAAATCTGGCCTTAAGAGCCAAAGGGTCAAAACCATTGCTCCTTAATTTGATGCCACCTGTGACTTGGGAGTTGTCTTTGTGTTTTCTGCCAGAGTAATCAGTTCTTCTGACAAGTGTCCTGTGGTCTGCTGCACTGGGGTCCAAGTGTAAGCCAAAAAGTTCTGGCTCTTTAATGGCTAAAGTCTCCTCCCACATAGTCCCTGCTGACAGTGACAGGACATGATCAATAACTCCTGCTCCAGCTGTCACTGCTGCCTGTAAGGCTTGCAGTTTCCATATTGAAAGAGGCCTTTCCTAAAGAGCCTAATCAATATGCTGCTGTGAGGTCTGTTCTCATTTGCTATATATAATCTGGACACACACAAGTACGTGAGTGAGCGTGTGTAGAGGGGGGAGAGGATGTGCCAGCCCTCTGCTCTCACTGGCTGGGAGAAGGACACAGCTACCTCTTACTTTACTCCCTCTCCTGCAGCTGCTGCTCAAGGCTTGTGGCTACATCCTTTATCTGCTCTATTAGCACTCTGCATGGGGACCTGCTCTGGGACTCCAGGGGAGCCAAATTCCTGCTGGGTCACTTCTAGGGTTCGATGGAGCAGCCGTGACTCTCTCTTCTATGCACTTTCTGCCGTTGGTAGGTAACCCACTTTCGGAGCCACGCAGGTGGGAGGATGTCGAGCACGGCCCCGTCAAAGAAGCCTTACCGCAAGGCACCCCCGCAGCATCGCGAAATCCGGCATGAGGTACCCATCATTCGTGACGACCAGGATGGAGTGATCTTGGCTGAGCAGAGTCAGGTAACAACTTGCCGGGTGACAAAGGGCTTAACACCATTGCACCAGCAAATAGGGTTTAGTTACACCGAGGCAGGCCAGCTCGAGCAGGCAGAGGGGTTTGAGGTTTGCAACCTGAACTTCTCCTCATCGTGGTCCCTGGAGTCCAGCAGTGAGAAGGAAGTGGCAGGGTGCAGAGCAGAGTTGAACGTCAAGAGCCAGACTGTCTCTCCAGCACTTCAGCGTGGTGGGAAGATGGGGCAGCGAAGTGGGAAGAGGTGCCCAAACCGCAGTCGTGGGCACCGCAGCAAATTTGTGAGCCGTAGCATGGAGACAGTTCTGGTGTCTGGAGATGAAAGACATCATCCCACTTGCTCTTTCAAGAGCAGAAGCCTGGAACGCTCACTTATATTTAAAGAGCCTCCTGAAGTCCTGATGCCGAGGAAGTTTCGTGTCTCCTCTACACACCTGCCTCTCAAAGGGATCCTGAAGCAGACCAACATGACTGGCTCGTGCCCTGAGAGCTTATGCAAGTCCCGCTCAGTAGAGACACTTTGCCATGGTCGTGGCACACGCAAGTACAGTGATCCTCAGCTCTGCCTCAGCCCTAGGGAGAAGCGCTCCCTGGAGCAAAGCAGCAGCAGGGCCGCTGACTCCATCAAGCGCAGGGAGAAGATCACAGAGGAAAAACTGCAGTTCTCCAAATTCCTGGATGAGATTACCCAGCGGGTGCTGAGTCCCAACCGCTTGTGCTCACTGGGAGAGACCAGGGGAGCAGAACAAAACCAGAACTCTCCCCTTTTTCCCAGAAGTTCCGTGTCACAAGGCCAAGGGGAAGGTCGCCTGAAAGGGGTCAAAACCAAGCATGCAACTGAAAGATCCCCCTGCCCAAGCAGAAGAAAAGCAGACAAGAAAAGTGAGGGGCTGGGAATGGCTTCGGGCCAGAGAAAGTATGCTGAGGAAGCTGAGAGAGTTTCCAGACTAAGAAAGAAACCTGTCCTTGGGAGGAAGGACAGTAAGGGAAAATTTTCCTTGGAGAGAAGGGTAGTAGATCTGTGTCAGTATGAGCTGCAGCAGCTGGCAGACCTGGGGCTGGCAGGGACATCCTCTGGGCAGCAGCATTCACTGTCTTCATGGAAAAGCAGTGCAGAGGGCAGAAGGGATGAAAGCAGTCCCTGTTCACAGCTATTACAGCCACACCATCAGTGTGCTAAGCTTGGGCAGAAGCGTGCAGTGGAGCCGAACTACCCAGAGAAAGGATCCTGCTCCACTCCAACATGCTGGAGTCGGGAGGAGGGGCCTACCCCATCTAGATCCTCCCCTTCCTTCAACCTGGCACTAAACAAGGTAGGTGCCAGGGTCACCAACTTGCAGGCAGGGCTCTCACAAAGGCCAAACCCCTAGTCTGTAATGCCAGGGCAGAGAGTGAGAGCAGGCCCCCAGACCTCATGTTGTGGGTGCTTCATCACCTGAAGCTGCTCTCTTGTGGGTGCCACTCATGGCTGTGCTACAGGTTGGGTATATGTTCCTGGGAGTAACCAGCTTCCCTTTGGCCCCAGGAGTTAAGGAAGGTAGAAGCTGGTGCTGTTCTCCCCACTGCAGACTTCCCAGGTGTTTGCTGGTTGGAGGCCCTTCAGGCTGCTGGGCAGCAGATGTGTGCAGGAGGCAGGCAGCTCCGTTGTCAGGAGATGCTGGCATGTTCCTGGTGCTTTGTGTCTGCCCTGTGTCTGGCTGTCTCAGGGTACTGGATCTTTGTATGGCTGTTTCAGGTCCTTTAAGCGTTCTCCTCTTTTCTCTAGCCTGTTTTGAGGCAATGCCATTACCTTGTATTAATAAGAATCACATAATCCCCTTTGCCTGGTCATATCATCTGCTGTTCATTTATTTGTGGGGGTGGGGGAGGAAGTTGCTAGATAATTCTGTGTGAATTAACTGATTGCCATGTGGAGTCAGGAGGTAAGAAAAGAATGGATTGATGCTTTGCCCTTAGGAACAGGAGGTTAAAGACCATTCTTTTAAAGTGTGAATTAATAAAGGAAGCAGGCCCAGGAGGTCTTAAGGCCAGAACTGGGATGGTGTATCTTATGGAAGTGTTAGCAGCTCAACAGGCTCACAGCCTTGGCTGTCTGACACATTTTCTCAGCCCAGAGCTGACCTGTGACACTTAATAGACTATCTAAAGTGTGGCAGCTCTTGGGTTTGTGAAGTGCTCTTGGTATCAAGCACCAAAAATAATCCATGGGCAGTTTGGACTTTGTGAGAGTCTTGGGCTTTCACAAAAAATACAGTTGCTTCTAGTGTTAATTAAATATCTCCCAGCCATCTTGGCAGGCAACAGCCATCTCATGGGTTAGCACACAGAGTTCAAAATAGCTGAGCTGTGTGCTCTTGTCACTGCTTTCTGTCTCCTTCTTCTGCAGGGCCCTGCTCCAGCTATCTATGGGGATTTTGCCCATAACATTTTCTTTTACAGGGTTTCCTGACCTTTAGTGTTTCTTCTGCTATCCTAGAAAAGTTACAGTGATTGGTTTCAGGTCTGCAGAAAGAAACCTTTTTTGGAGCACAATCTGGGTGGCATAATTGGTAGCCACATTTTTCAGCTCCCAATGATTCTCATGATTTTTGTGGGGCTTCAAGGGCCCCACAAGTGATTGCTGTGGTAACAAGTGAATCCTGTGTATGCTGGCCTGTGAGATTCCTGCTGCCCACCAGCTGTGGATGTGGAGGAAGCTGAAACACCTGCTAAGGTGCTGATGTTACAAGAGATGCTGAGATTGCACCATGGAGGGGTAAAGTTACCTAACTTGTGTGGTGGTTTCTAGTCCAGCTCTTCTACCCTCAACCAGACGCACAGTGTGTTTTAGTATCAGACAGCTAAGCAGTGTGTACAGATCCTTGTAGCTCTAAGCTTGCCTAATATGAACGGTCATAGCAGGGGAGGAAGATCACAGCTAGGGTCTAGCAACCAAGACTGCCTTTTAGAACAGTGTGAGAGACCAACTCCTCTTCTAAAAGAATCTCACAGCTGTTTTCTTCCCTGTGCAGGAACCCTTGACGGATGCAGAAAGGATGAAGTAAGTGTCCTGCTCCCTCTTTATGCCTGTCATACTGCAACTGTGTGGGTGCTGATTCCTCACATCCTGCCTGTGCCACCTGCACAGTGAAGCTGACTGGCCCTGCAGGCTCCTCTCAGATCTTCAGTCTTCTTGGGGCCGTGTGGGCAGAGCTTTGGTCTGTGCCTTGCCAACCTGTGCCTTGCATGTCCCTCCTGCTGGAGGAGGAGGGAGCATGGACCCCTAGTGCAGGTGCAGGCACAAGAGTTGGTGGGTGTGAAAGAAAGTAGATTAAGTCTTTAACAGAGGTAGAGAGAGGATTTTTCCCTTCTATTCTTCTAACCTGGATTGGGATAAATTATTGATCGGTTTTCATTCATCAGTGAGGGACACTGGAGCTGTGCAGCTCATCTGTCTTTATGCCAGCACTGTAACCTGAGAGGGAGCTGGGAGCCATGGCTGGCCAGCTGGCATGTGCTTCTTTGCCCCTGCTCCAAGAGTGTTTGTCTGTCTGTCCTGACAAGAGATGTACCTCTTGCTTCATGTGTCGGGATCTCCTGAGCATTCAGTTCCTGACTTCCTGGGGCCCCTGTGAGGGCTCTTGGGTCCTAGTGCAGGGCAGCAGGGTGGGGATGCTGCTGTGGAATGCTCCTTGTGCACTCAGTGGTACCCTGCTCCTGCTTCCTGCCCCAGGCTACTGCAGCATGAGAATGAGGAGCTTCGTCGACGGCTGACATACGTGACTAACAAAATGGAGGCAATGGAGAGGGAACTGGAGTCAGGTCAGGACTACCTGGAGATGGAACTGGGCCAGAACCGTGAGGAGCTGGAGAAGTTCAAGGACAAATTCCGTAGGTATGACAAAGAAAATGAGAGGGGTAGAGTTAGAAAGATCCCTCACACCAAAGACTCCCTCAGCTGGCGTGAGTAGGCTGTGTGCCCTGTTGTGCAAATCAAAGGTGTGCTGCATCCTTGAAAAGGTGCACCTCCAGACTCTAGGGGAGATAAAGGCTCTGTAGCCATTATTTCTTCCCAGGTATACAGTATAGGAATGATGCCAGCATGAAAAGCTGATGACAGGGAATTCTTCATCTTTTGGATGTAAGCATGTGTGCAAAAAAAAAGCCACTGGTGGCTGCAAGAAAATACATCATTGCTTTACCTGAAAAGTACCTCAGTTAAACATCAGTGCCAGTCACTGGTCATGTGCGTAAATGTGACATAGCTCAGAGGAGTCCTCCAAAGTCATCTACATCCCCTCCTGCAGGATCCTTTCACCCTGCCAGCCTCATCTTGCCTCCAATAACTTGGGGTCTCAAAGCCATCATGTCTCAGAGGTGAGGCACAGTTAGTATGCCTAGTTGTCTTAGTAGCAGTCTTTCTGAGTTCTAGAGTTGGTGGTTTTCTTGGCAGCTATGAAGGCAGCTTGAGTAGCTGCCTAAGATCCATTCCCAAGCATACAATGTTGTTTCTGTAGGTTGCAGAATAGCTACACTGCTTCCCAGAGAACCAACCAAGACCTGGAGGAGAAGCTGCATGCCCTGGTGAGTGCCCTATTAAGTCACTAGAGAGGTGAGGTGAAGAGACCAAAGTGTCTTAGGAGCAGATGGGGGAAGGGGCCCTTTCTTACCCAGCAGATGTGGCAGTGGGTGAGGGGTGAGATTCTGGCCATGACCATCTACTCCCCATTCTGACTGGTGTCATGAGTGGTTTTCTTGGTATATTGAGCCCATACTTGGTCATGCATGAGAGCTTTGGTTCCTCACAACATAATTGCATGGTATTCCGTCATGTTGCTTCAGTCCCTCTCAAAATGCCAGGGATGTGTCAGCTAGTCTTGGGGTGGTCATCCTGGGAGGACGGGGGCAGTCAGAGCAGAGCCAATGTGCGTGTATGTCTGTTGTGTGCATTCATAACACTCATGGCTGTTTCTTTTCTCTCCCTCCCCCTCTCTTTCTCTTTCTCCTCCCCACGCTGCCGCTGGCACACTCTGGGCGCACTCACCTCTCAGGCCTCTCTCAGCCAAAGCTGGATTTTTGCAGTTGCGTCTTTTCGTTTGTGTGTTTTTCCTTTTTCCTCTTTACGTGTCTCAGCCTGTTGGTCTCATTGTCAATCCCACATACACCACCTCGGATGGAGGGGCCCCAGCCCTCGTCCAGCCAAGGGCTCACCTGGTATCCAGCAGCTGCCCGCAGATGCAGCAGGTCCTAGCTTGCAGGGCTCCATCCTTAGAGTGTTTGACTCTGAGCCAGCTGGAGCATGGCATGTTGGGAAGTGGTGCCCATAAGCTGCGGCACTGCACAAAGGTGTGGATGGCTGTGAGCCTCGTTTGCTCCCTTTCCTTCCCCTTCTGAGCTGTGAGCAGGCAAGTCAAATAGCTGAGGTGCTGATTGCCTCTGTGTAGCCCAGGATGCGATTTCATTGGTTCTAGAACTTGAATTTCTTGGGTTAATATTCACTACCAATTATTCATTGTGCTGGTGCCTGAAGAGACTGTATACTTGGGAAGTACTGGCTCCCCTATCCCCTTGCCTGTTGCTGTGCTGTACCTGTGATGCACAGCTGGCCCTGCTGCTCACAGCCTCACAACACCCTTGGGCAGTTTAGAAGAAGAACGTCTTGAGACTGCGACAGCTTGGTTGTTCTGAGCTGTTGTCCCTCTGCTGTTATATGTGGGTCTCTGTCAGCCCTGTACCCGAACTGTTAGGGAGTCTGAAGAGGCAAAATTGCCTGCTTTAGGGAGTACATTAGCTGAACTTGAAATGAAGTGACAGGTCTTTTTACTTACTGGAGCGAGGCTTAAACTCGTTCAAGATGGTGCCTTCCCCCTTTTGTCCATTCAGTATTGACTGCTGGATCTTTTCAGGCAGTATTCTTGTTTTGGTTTCCCCAGGAAAGAGGGCTGGGTATCACAATGGCAGAGGTCTTTGCTACCAGTGGCAGGTTGGGATTGATCGCTCAAAACCACTAGCTTTTTGTGAGGCACCAGGGAACCAGGGGCAGAGAGGAAACGCGCCGGTATTGCAAGAAGAGATACTGCATTAAGGAGGTTCAGACTCAACCTGTTGTCTCTGTAGCTAGCAGAGCGGCTGGTCCCATTTGGCTTTTGGAATCACCGTCCTTTGAAGAGGGTTGTCTCCCTTGTCTGTCTGTCTGTCTGTCTGGAAGTTTTTTGTATCCCAGCTGAACATGTCATTGTGCTATGCTTGGGCTGAGGTGGGTGATGAAGCCAAGTTCTGTGCTAGGGAGTTTTAAACCTGGTGTTCTTGCATCCCAGATTAAAAAGGCAGAAATGGACCGCAAGACGCTGGACTGGGAGATTGTAGAGCTCACTAATAAATTGCTTGATGCCAAAACCACCATCAATAAGCTGGAGGAACTCAATGTAAGTGTCAGTCTGCAAATGACTGTGAAAGTGTGTGAGGTGTGGGCTTTTCCTTTTGTTCAAAGTCATTAGTGTAAAGGAGCACATGAATTACTCCAGTGTGTATGGAAGTGCAGGAACTGTACATGATAGCAGGGACAGACAAACAGAAGAGGGTCTGAGGGGTTGAACAGAGAAGAATGGATCTTCAAGTTTGATGTATTTGCTCTTTTAAGCTTAGGGTTTGACCTGAGTCTGGGCTGTACCTATGGAGAGGTCATTCACTCCAGAGCTGGGAGGGAGCTGATGGCTTTTCTACACTGTTAATATAGAAGTTCCTGGATCCAGTGCTTGACTCTATAAACTGCTCTCAACTCCCTCCAGTCTGTCTGCATCATCAGATATGGCTGAGCTGTGGGATGGGAGAGAAAATCTGCTGAGATTTTTGGAGATGATTAAAATCCTCAGAAGGAGAGGGGCTTGATACACTGACAGAGGATATGCCAGCAGCAACGACTGGAGTTGAAAAGGACACTTTGGCTGAGTTGTGAGAAAATGCACAAAAGTATGGGGAGGAAGGAATGGCAGTGCCCTCATGATTCATCAGATAGATGCCTCTTCTGGCTTCTGTTCAAGCAGTATCTGGTCAGGTGATGCCTTTTTGGGTAGGAGTTTGGACGAGTCTGACAGTGTTACACACCTGTGTCCTCTCTTGCAGGAACGCTATCGACAGGATTGTAACCTTGCAGTACAGCTGCTCAAGTGTAACAAGTCTCACTTCAGGAACCACAAGTTTGCTGATGTGAGTAGTAATCCTGCTGAGGTGGGGAAAAAGGGCTCATGGGCTTTGACCGCATTTTGCTTTCTCCAGCTTTCTCCACAGGGCTGCTGGCCTCTCATCCTTCAGTTTCAGAGGTGGGGGGAGGTTCCTGTTCCCACTCCCACTGAGAAGACAGCACAGAGCTTCTGCCAGCTCCTCTTTCATGACAGCTACATTTCACAGTTCAGCCAGGAGCTGTTATAAAAAGCACAATAACCTTGAACTTGATAGCCTGCTGGGTGCATGCTGGTAGCTGGCAGGAGGACAGACCTCTCTCTTACTCTGCTCCTTCCTTTTTCCTTCCTCACCTGGCCACATGGAAGGGCCATACTGCCTCATAAGAAGCAGCAATAGTCTGACCTGACATCACTTATTACTCTGAGGAGAAATGTGTGAGGCAGCATTCAGGGTTTTCTAGGCCTTTGAGCAGGATAAGCTGGCACCAAGTTGCTCCCCCTTGTGTGGAGGGATGAGGGTGGGGGAGTTCAGCTCATCCTGCTCTCATCTCTTTTCACATTAGCAGCATCAGTTGTTTGGTTGAAAGTATCATTGAGACCCTTAGCTGAGCTCTCCCTTTGCCAAACCTAGTCTCTGTCCCTTCTTCTGTTCCTCTCAGCAAAAGTACATACTTGTCTTTTTTAATTTAGCAGGTGACTACTATGTCACCCTCCCCCATTGTGCCTCAAATTAGCACTCTTGAGGTCAGTGTATCAGTTACTGCTGGGGTAACCTTGACCTCTCTCCCAGCTGTCCTCCCTCTATGGAGCTTTAAATTCTGCCCCCAGAGCAGAATCCCCATGGCTGCCACTGGAGGGGGTTTGGTGCTGAGCAGCTGCTCAAACAGCCTGCCTCACAGCCAGCTGTTGTTATGCAGTGAGCCCTGCATGCCCAGATGTGGGTGCAGTTTCCTTCTGGCTGTGATGGGACAGACCTCGCTGTGCCACCGAGTGGCTTGGGGACCTCTGCTCTCCACTTCATGCTTCACTTGCCCATGGTGACCCAGGTGAGGGCAGCTTGGCAGGGTTGTGGGGAGAGCAGCAGTGCCCATTTGCAGGACAAGGGGTAGTGTTTACCCCCTGGTGAGACCCCAGTCCAACAGCTCTGGTAATAAGCCCTGTGTTTGTCTCTATGAAATGGAGAGAGTGAGGAAGCAGGGTGACGTGTTGCAGTTGGTAGGAACACAGGAAGGCATCGATCCTGGTCTGCGGGCAGGCTGCCAAGGCAGCATGGCTGCAATTATGCATTCAGGGAGCGCTGTGGATCTCAGCAGTGGGGGCTGTAGAGTCACTTCAGTGCAACCACCAGCTGATTTTCCACAGATCAATAGACCCCTTCCTAGCATGTGCTGGCTGGGCCTTATCTCTGTGCTCACAGGCATGTGGGACAGAGCCCACGTGCTGTCTTTACCTGTTCACTTTGGCAAATGGAGCCTGTGAACCATGGCCTAGAAGCATGACTGTTGTGACAGTTAGAGAGCCTTGTTAGTCACTTGTGGGGCAGGTTTGCTTTGAAAAAAAGATACCCTTCTGAAGGCAAGGTAGGTGAATGTTAAGATCAAGATAGTGACTACAAAATACATGTATAGGTTGGTTGGAAAAGGCAGATTATGTGAAACTAAATAGCTTGTATGGCATTCCCCTTCTGATGTCCTTTTCCTTCTCCCTAGCTTCCCTATGAGCTACAGGACATGGTGAATAAGCATTTGCACAGCGCACAGGAGTCTGCAGGCCCTGGCCAGGAGGCGGCCCACACCTTGGCTCCATCTGATGTTGTACCCACCTCAGTCATCGCCAGAGTCTTGGAGAAGCCAGAATCTCTGGTTCTGAATTCAGCCAAGTCTAGCAGTGGCAGCTGTCCTATGGCTGAGGATGTCTTTGTGCACGTGGACATGAGCGGAGCCCTTCCTGATGCCTGCAACAGTGCAGGGCAGATGGGGAAGGAGGGAGGAGATGCAGGGAAACAGCAGAACGGTGGCTGCAAGCCTCAGAGTAGTGTGGAAAGTGTGTCTGAGGAGGTGCCTGCCTTTGAGAAGCTAAGCCCATACCCTACTCCCTCACCTCCCCATCCTATGTACCCAGGGCGCAAAGTGATTGAATTCTCTGAGGACAAGGTAAGGATCCCAAAGAACAGCCCCCTGCCCAACTGTACGTACGCCACGCGCCAGGCCATCTCCCTCAGCCTGGTACAGAGCGAAGATGAGAGCTGTGACAGGCACCGGACACTCCCCAGCAGCCCTGCTTCAGAGGGGCGCCGTTCAGCTTCCAGCTGTTCCTGTCAGCAGTCCCCCAAAGCAGCCAGGGCTCACGGCTCTTCCCAGAGCAGCCCATTCAGCAGCCCTCCCCAAATCCCGAGCGCCTTTGCCAGCTCTGCCAGCTCTGAGGAGGACCTGCTGGCTAACTGGCAGCGTATGTTTGTGGATAAGGCACCCCCCACCTCGGAGCGAGTGCTGATGAACCGCACAGCCTTCAGCCGTGACACAGCCCCCGAGCTCCAGAAAAGGTTCAGCCGCTCCATGCAGGAGTTGGGTAGGGCAGCCTCGGCTTACTCGGATGGTGAGGAGTCTGCACAGAGCTGCAGCTGGACCGTGAGCCGGGACTCGAGCGTGGACACAGACAGCACTGAGTCCAGAGCCCGCAGGAGCCATTTCTCCTCAGACTATGGTACAGATTTCTCCCAGGATGAAGCCCAGAAGCTGTTGCTTGAAAGTGGTGGAGGCACTGCTGAGCCTGAAAGCCCCTCATCAGAGAAGCACAAGGACTATGTAGACCTTGGCTTGCCTGAGAGCCCAGCTGAGGAGAGAGAAACGCTGCTCCAGGGAAACAAGGAGACCAGCCAAGGAGGTGTCCAAGAGGAAAGCGGAGAAGGCAGGGTCAAGCCTCCTTTCAGTCGGCCACACCGCAGCCCTAAGAGGATGGGGGTACACCACTTACATCGCAAGGACAGTCTGACACAAGCCCAGGAACACGGCAACATTCTCAGCTGAGGCAGAGCAAGAGGCAGCCACACTTAGTGGAGCTGTGGGATGCCCCCATCAGTCTACCTGAGGGAGAAGCCTCCCTTAGTACCCTCCTCCAGGGGAAATCTGCTCTGAGATTTTATATTTATTCTCTTCTTTTGCTACCTGGAAGAGCTGGGTTGTCCCTTCCCTGGCACCTCGGACCCACAGTACAAGCACATACAGTGTGCAGTTTCACTGCCCTGAAACACTCGCAGCTCTCTTCACAGCCTCACACTGGTGCCTCTACCAGAGCTAGTTCTTGGTACCCCTCATCCTGGTGCCTGTGCCTCTTTTTGCTCTCATCCCCCTTCCCACTCAGGTACCTGAGGCCCTGGGTGCTCTCGTGTTGTTTCCCTGCAGCTGCTCTGCTCTCTTTTAACTTGTGCCAATGGGGCAGAGTGCCTGTGCGGTGGTGTCTGATTCCCTGGGAGCCCCAGGGGCTGTGAGTGGGGCACAAGGACTCTCCCAGCAGATGGCTGTGTGCCGTGGGGATGTGCTGGGATTTCTGGTGTCTCATTTTCCTGCTGGATTTTGTTTTCCCCAGCCGCCCACCGGGTGGATCTCCAGAATCTGCCTCTGCAGGTCGCTGTCGTGTGTTTCCAGGGGCTCAGCATCTGGTCCCCACTGGGGCGGTGCACAGGGGCTGGTGCTGTGGTGTGGGGCACGGGTGCTGCCTGCTGAGGTGGTTTGGGGAGGCAGTGCCTGCTGGGCGATAGGGTTTATATTTGTGTGTCTCCTCCCTCACACCTCTTCCCCTGCTCTCTGTGCTGTTGTTTTGTTTGAACGGTGCTGGTGCTTTGCTCTTGGGTGGGCTTCTTTCTTCTTTCCAAGCCTTTGGTTTTGGGGTGTATTGTTTTTTCTTTCCCCCACCCCGCATAAACAGACACAGCCGTTGGCAGCCGGTCTGATGCCTGCACTGAGGGTGTGTTGAGGAGTCTCAGCTATCATAGCTGTGCTTCCCTCTGATCCTGGCCTCCAGCCTGCAGAAACCCCTCCAGATTTAAGAACAAGGTCTTGCCCCAGGCAAGCAAGGCATGAAGGATGCTACTGGGTTTTTCTGGGAAGGGCTTGGTGCAGGGCCAACAGGGATGTGAGGGCAGCATGCTGAAGAGCTGCTCCCTGCAGATGCACTACCTCATGGCTCAGCAGCAGCCCTTCACCAGGGTCTCCTTGCACGCCCCGTTCTCTGGGAGGCTCCAGGCTCTGGTGCCTCTCTGGGGCCTCCCTTTCTGGGTAGGGCTCTCTGCGTGTTTTTCCTAGCGTAGTGTGATATTGTGTCACTTTTCTTCTCAGTCTTGTGTGCTCAGTGTCTTGTTGGGGGGGAGGGAAGGGGAGAGGTCTGTAGATGTAGGTATTTTTTTGAGGGCTTACAAAGCCCAGGCCTCCTGTTTTAATTTTGTCCTGTGCTCTTGTCTGTCTGGTGTTTCTTGGCTTCCATGGGGGTGTGGGGCAGAGAACAGCCCAGTTCCCTTCACCACACCCCCTTCAAACCCTGCCCTCAGCTTGCTGTCTGGTTTTTGGGTTTGGTTTGTGTTGTCCTCCCACCCTACACCACGCAGGCTCTTCAGCTCTTCACTGGTCTGGAGGAGAGAGCATCCTTCTCTCCAGGAGGGAGCATCTGTTCACGTGCTTATATCAAGATTTGCAGCCAAGAGCTGTCCGAGGGCCCTGCTCCCCTCCCAAACCCCTGTCTCTGTAGATGGCTTGCAGCTTGTAGCTGGGGTCAACCAGGGCTTCAGCTTGAACCTGGAGGCTCCAGGGCCAGTGAAAGGGAGCTGCAGGCCTCCCTGGCAAGCTGTGTACATTGTTTTATGTACCCTGGGCAGAGCTGCTGCCTACACACTCACCTTGTTTCCCACCTGGAACGGTTGTGGAGCTGGATGCCACCCTCTGGTGGGGAGGTGGGACTCAGTATTTCACTTTCACTGCAGTGTTTCGCTGTGCAGATGGGCTGGTGGGAGTGGGAGCCTCCTCTGAGCCTGCAGTGTTTATCTCCCCAGTCCCAGTTGTGGAGGAGCAGGGGGTCTCCTTGTGCTTGCTACCATCAGCCACTCCACTGCTGCATTTCTTTTGTTCTTCTACAGCAGCTGCCAGATCTTGCCTCACAGATGTCACCTGGGGTTGGCTGCTCACTGAGTGAGCCGCTCTGGCTCTGAGGCTGCTGGTGGCCTGTAGCGGGAGGGGCATTGCCCCCCCAGGGCTCAGCCCCATCTCCCCTGAATCCTGGCATGCTGGTCAGTGGACAAAACTCTTTTGCTGAGGCAGCTGGTGCTGATGGTGCTGAACAGAGCTGGCCTTGCTCTGCTTTTGGTCAAGGTAGACTGAAAAGCAAAACAGTGAAGTGGAGGGGTGGCAAAGGTATGCCCACCACCTCACCAGACACTTGTACTTTGCAGCATTAGGCTGCTGGCAGAGGTTGAAGGGGAGTGGTGGCCTCAAGCAGTAGAGCCCTCTCTTTCCCTGTGGGCATTGTGTCCTCTGCACTCCTGCCCACCTCCAGCAGTATTGGCTCTGGGGCCTTGAGCCCATCCCACTTCCAGTGTCCCAACTCCAGACTGTTAATCTGTAACTAATGTGGTTTTTTCTGAGATTTTCAAACTGATGTATATTTTAAGACCAGAAATAAACTATTTTAAAAGTAGATAGCAGTGGCTATATTGTACTTGATACTAGATAAAACCTGGACTGGAACAGTCCTGAGCATGTGAGGCTGTAGAGCTACTCATGGTACAGTGTCCCAAGTTTGTTGAACTGTGTGTGCCACCCGTTGTCTCCTCCAGGGAGAGTGATCCTGTGACCTGTAAGCTGGTGCTGTAAGCACCCCTCAGTGTTACTCGTAAGATTTTGCCTACCCCATTTCACATATTTTGCTGGCTGACTGTAGCGCTGGCTGATCTGTCTTGCGGCAGACCTCCACATTCTCATCTAGTGTAGGATAAGGTGTAGCTAATCCTTTTAATAGTTGTTTGTTTTCATGGAGTCATCTGAGAGTATCACTTCAGAAACTGAGTGACATGGGACCATGTAACATACCCCCTTGCTAGGGTTCCTAAGAGGTTTGTAATTCTAGATTCAGTATTTTGTGTGAGGAGGGAGGATTGGGGGTAACTGGACATACACCAAACAGGAAGCCCTTCTAACATGAGGCAGAGGGTTCCTGCAGGGTGCTGATACAGACGATTGGAAGTGTTTCCTTTTCATGTTGAAGGGTGCTGCAGAGGTCAGAGGGCTGTGATGAGTTTTCCTCCATCTCCCAAGTTAGACTTCCTGTGCTTTTCTGACCTGGCTGCATGCAAGCCTAACACTGGAAAGAGTGTCTTGTTTCTTTGTCCCCGTAATTAATGATTTTATTCCTCGTTCCCTTGAGTAGCAGCTGCTGCCACAATTTAATCTTCTAGCCTAATCTGAGCCTTGAAACACGATCTTCCTTGTCAGGGGACGCTTGGCCAAGCAGCGCAACCCACGGTGCCGGTGAGGGCTGAAGCCTCCACCAGGGTGTGCACGGCTGTTGTCAAGCTCCTTGCAAGCTAGATTAGCCCCAGCTCGCTTCCTTCTGGCCCGGGGGAAGGCCTGGGGGACAGAAAATGGGGCTGTCACTGACTTGTCCCCAGGGCCGGGCCCGCGTCGTGGGGCCTCGGGAGGCGCGGGAGAGCCCGTGAGGCGGCGGGCGAGGGGCTGGCGCCCCCTGCCGGCGCTCCGGGCCCACAGCACCTGCCCGCGCCTGGCACCTGCCCGTCCCTGCCCGTCCCTGCCCATCCCTGCCCATCCCTGCCCGTCCCTGCCCATCCCTGCCCGTCCCTGCCTATCCATGCCCATCCCTGCCCATCCCTGCCGGCTCCCGCCCTCCTGGGGTCGCACAGTGGCGAAGGCGGACGCTGCCGAGTGGTGCCACCACATCTGTGACCTTTATAAAAGTCTCATCGCGACAGCAGTACAAGCGATAGAAAGGACATCTCTTATACACATCTGAATAAATACAGCCTGCGCCATGCGGGCGCAGCCGGGCGTGGGGGTGGCAGGGCGGCGTGAGCTACACATGCGGCGACGGGGACAATCACAAGCGGCCGGCGAGGCGTGTGACGACACAGAGCCGTGTGTAGAGATTCGCTTGGACCAGGCTCCTGCTCAGAGCCGAGGGAGGCAGCGACAGGAGGTGAGATGTGTGAGAAGAGGGCTGGGGAGCCCAGCGGAGGCTGGGGCTGGCGGGTGCTCGGGGCTGTCCTCGGCAGAAGCAGGCAGGGTAGCCCAGCTACATTTCTGTTTCTGCTAAGAGGCTGTCACCCAGGCCTGACGTCATCAGGACCATCTGGGAGCTGGAATCTGTGTCGAGAGAGGGAGAGAACCATGAGCCGTTCGGGCTGCCAGAGAGTGCAGGGCTGTACTCCAGATCCAGAGGTGAGGATGAGGAATTAAAACACCGCAGGGTGGGAAGAGAACTGCTGAGAGAAGTGTGAGATTAAGTAGGAACTAGGCCTGCTCTGCCACACAGCAGAACAGAATCGATTTTTGGGGAGCGGGAGAAAGCAAAGCAGCAAGAGGCCGGAGGAACATCAGGTCTGAGTACCCCAGATGTGCAGGTGATCCTGGTTGTGCTGGCTCAGCCATGCCCTTACCCAACCCTGCACAGGCCTTTAAATCTACACTCATCCAGTGTTTTTCAATAGACGGTGTGGCAGGTCCAGGTGGGGCAGGCTTCAGGCTGCAAGCCAACCAACACCACACAGGGTGGTGGTGTTGCCTTCCCAAGAGCAGGGAATGCCATGGGCAATCAGCCATGCTACAGCAGCAAAGGCCTGGAAATACTGACTTTCTGCACGGCATGAATGGAGGGTTTGTGCAGCCCTCCCCTGCCTGCCTTGGGGAGGTGAGGGCAGCTTGCTGGCTCTGCCATAGCTCAGAGCAACAGCCAGGAACACTGTGACTCTCCTCACAGCAAGTGAATCAACTGCAAGGAGAATGGGCACGCATAGCAAGTAAGAAACTTAGCAGGGTACCAGTTTCCCATCCAGAAGCCTTTTGAAACAGAAAAAAAAAAAAAGTCTTTTTTTCCTGGATGGGAGGGAGGAGATCTCTAGTAGCAGTCCTGCACATTCCAAACTACTGTAGGGGAATCTCTATTTCAGGAATCAGTTTCTGGAAACTAGGTCCAAAACTTGGCCAAACTGTCACTAAATGATTTTTATGAGTTTAATAGATGAGGATCCAGATGTTTTGGGGCTCAAGGATTGGTTGTGCTTGTCTGCTGGTAGTACGATATGAGAACTGTGAGGGGAGAAGGACAAATGAAGGTAAGAAAAGCAAACCCTCAAACCAGCTGGATCACAAGGTAGGCATGACAAAATACAGTATCATATATGCAAACTACACAGAACAGGCTGCTACTATCTCCATAATAAACCTTTTTTCCATTATAAGCAACAGACAGACAGTGGCACCTGGCTAACCTTTCACATGTTTAGGACGTAGAGATAGGAACAGCCGATGCTGTGCAGATTGCAGGGAAGTTCTGGAAACAGTGAGGAATGACACAAGTTTTGGCTAGGATATCTGGCAAAGGCTCCCAAGATTAATATTCCTGCCCTTGAGTTTTAAGACTTTCAGATTTTGTTCCTGCAGCATCAGGAAAAATGCCTCAGAGGTACCGTTTCCACTCATTGCAGCAGCTGCATTGTCCTTGGAGGCTGCCTTTCCAAGAGCGGCGCAGCCCAACGCTGTTTAACGTGAAGGTCACGCCTGGAGGCGTACGTGTTCCATGGAGGTTGTATGTATTCCATGGAGTTCATGGAGAGAAGGGACAGACCCATTCACCATCCTCACTGCAAGAGGCCAGTGGCACTGAAAACACCCCAGACACCCCAGTTCTTACCCCTCAGCTCCTGCCCCCCAGCCCAGGTCTCAGAGCTCTTACTGTTCTGGCAGATCCAGGGGTTCTTCTCCCTGGCTGTGACTTCGTGCGCCTCTGTCTCCTCCTCTTCTTCACCCTCTGAGAGAAGATCAGAGATCTGCTGCTGGAGCTCAGGACTAATGTTGTTCTCTGCCAGGATGAGTGTCCGTAGGGCTGTGGGGTAATTCTCCACCATGTCCAGCAAGGTCTGGGGGGAGAGTGAGATAAACAGGCTGACAAGCATCATAAAAGCTGAGCAGAAGGAGTGTCAGTGCTTTTTCTCCCTGCAAATTCCAGCCCTCTTCTCCTTACTTCTACCTTCTCTTCGCCTTGACCTCCCTTATTAGGCTTTATGAGAGACTGAGGACTTCCCATCTTCCTGTGGGAAGAGCCAAGCTTAGATTTTCTGGCTGTATCTAAAGAAGGGACTGCTCTACACTGTTGCTGTCACACATCCAGGCCCATTCCCTCTTACCACTGGAAGCTGGCGATCTGAGTCTGTGGAACTGAGCCTTGGCATGTGTTTGTCCACAGAGATTTAGTTCTGATTCTCAGCCAAAAATCCAACCTCATTTCTTCGAAGAAAACAGCCAGGGGAAAGCAAGAACCCCCCTGGGTGCAGGGAGGGAAGGGGGTGCGTGTGGACTCCAGTGTGTGGTTGAAGGCAGGTGTGGGTCCTGGGGCCTCTGCAGACACCCAGACCTGTGCCCTTGAGGTGTCAGTGATGCTGTAGAGTAACTGTGGGCTCCCATACCTGAGCTGACTGGTTGGTAAGTCCTGTTCCCTCCAAGTCCAGCACTTCAAGGGTTCGACTGGAGGCCACAGCGACAGCGAGCATCCCAGCTACCTGGTCACCTGTGGGAGGAGCAAACCAGGGCTGTCAGCAGTGCCTGCCTTCCCTCCTGTAATGCCACATACCCTCACGTGCCTGGGGCCATCATGGGAACATCCTCTGTGTATTTCTGCCATCAGACAACCTTCCAAATCTGTTACCTCACGGTGGAAAAAGAGCTGTTAACTGAGAAAAGAGACAAGGACAGGTGCACCGTTTTGTGGTTATGGGAGCAGTCACTGATTATTGGGGGGGCACAAAGGAACACTGTGAAATTGGTTTTACTCCCCAAGAAACCATATCTTCCCAAATTTCCTTCCCACTCAAGGAGGCAAGGGCCTTTAACAGTCCCTGTAGGGCATCCCAGACACAGAATAACAGCTGAATACTTCAGTCTAGGGAAAGGCTGGAGTCAGACAGAGGACTCTGCACCAGCTGGCAGACTGCCTCCCTGCAAAGGGGGTAGACCTTGAGGGGGGATGCAGCAGGATGAGGAGCACTGAAGATTGATGTTGGTGAAGAGACAAAACTCCAGAATGCATTCTAACATTCTCTGTCGAGTGCCAAGATGCCATACAACCATGACACCTTCTCTTGGAACAAAACCCAGACTGCTGTCAAGTAACACCCTGCGGTTTTTCCTGTCCAAGAGGAGGTACCTGGTCAGCGAAGAGGGCCTGGGGGAGGCTCTGCTTGCAGACAGGTTGAAGAGGGGAGTGTCGTCTGGATGCTCAGAGAGGCATGGCCCGATCTCTTCACCACCTTGCAGCAGAGCAGGAGAGAGTTTGTTTCTATGGCAACGAGTGCCAGGCTCTCCTCCTCCTCCTCTCTGCTCCTCCAGGAAGACGAAGGGGGGAGCGTGGGGACATACTGCATCTGCCAAGCCAGCTTCAGTGCCCAGGGCTTCAGGAAGAAGGGAGACATGGAGGGTCAAACGTGATGACAAAGGCAGTGGAGTGGGCAAGGCACAGCCTCCTTTCTGCACCTCCCTGCAGGGCACGTGGCCACCTCCCATAAGCAGAGCACTGAGGGTGGCTTCCCCTACAACTGAAGGTGCCTGGCAGGGTGAACTTGCTGCTGGGAAATAGAGGGCACCTCTGCAAGGAACTTGCCCTATCCTACTGTTGATGCCCTACCACCTTTCCAGAGCTTGGTCCCTGGCCACCCACGTGTGCAAATCACACAAACACCGAGAGGCAGGAGTGCTCCTCCTCCCTGGCCCCCAGCTTACCTAGGGGGTTGTAGTCCAGGTTCAGCACGCGGAGCTGTGAGCTGTGAGCCACTGCAATGGCTAGGCGTCCCCAGCCTTTACTTGTGATGCCTGGGTTGGCACTCAGTGTTAGCTCTTTGAGGCCTGGAGAAGAGAGAGAAGCCAAAACAGAGCCTTAGGGTCCCCAAAGCAGTCACAGGAGAACTTGTTCAGCTCACCAGAACAGCTTTGGGTTGTGTCCCCTGTACTCTGTTGGGCTTAAGGGCTTGCTTTGCTCTGACAAATGTCATCACATATTTCAGTGATCAGTGAAATATTTCATTGCCTTCAGCTGTGGCCCTTCATTTAACTGTGCTGCAACTGCCCCATTTATCTGCTCTTCCAACCTGCGTCCTGCCTACCCTAAATACGAAACACAATGGAAATTAAGGGGTGTGTGAGACAACTGACTGAGCAAAGAAGGTGGCATGAGGTGACAGGCTGGAGAGAGGCTAACAGGGACAGTAGGCTCTGAAGCCTGCACCTGGGAGGGGTGGCCAGCAGAGATAACAGCATCAGTGGTGTTGTGCACACACAGAGGAGGACGTGATGGGAAAAGGTGGAAAGCACTTTGAGAGTCAGGAGAAAGGAGTGGTATTACGTCAGCACATACCAGCTCTCAGTTTGAGTGGGTCACTGGCCTCACTACCAAAGATCATTCCCTGCAAAGACCTGAGTCTTGGCATGAAGGCTGTGACCATGCAACTACATACTCATGGAATGCACCTGCAAGCAGGGACAACTCCCAGGCACTGATGATAAAGCTAAGTGCTGAGGTAGGGGCGCACAATATATTTATCTATGGTAATTATCAACACACAAAAGCAAAATAATAAATTCAAAGTCCAAGCTGTGCTCTCCTCCAGTTTCAAATGCTGCTGACATGAACCAGAAGCAACCTGTTAGTCCCTGAGCTCCAAACTACCAGCAGGACAGATCAGTAGTGGAAAGCCCAAACCTGCCCAAGGGAAACCCTCGTCTACCGCTTGGCTTATCTGTTTTTGTTAAGTTAGGGAAAGGAAATCCTTAGCCCTGGCAAACCATAGAGCCTGCCTCCTCCAGGGCTGAGGGTTTAGTGCTGCATACATGTGATCTATGTGAAAGCTCCACCAGTCATTGAGCAGCCCACAGCCCCTGGTGCTTACCAGACTTGGCCCCATCAGGCGGCAGGAGCCCACAGATAAGGTTGATGCCTTCATCACCCAGCATGCAGTCTCCTAGATCCAGAGCCACCAGCGAGGGGTGGATGGAGAGAGCAGGGTTGAGGAGGGCCAAGCCTGCATCTGTCAGGGGACTCCCATGGAGGCTGTGCAGGTAAAAGGGAAAATTACTACGGAGCCTTCCTTCTTTATGGGAGCTAACTAACCTGACAGGGAGGAAGAAGCAGACAAAATGAGGTGGATGACAAATACTAACCCCAAGTGGGCAAAAGGCTTTGGGAAGCCTCTGTCGCTAGGGTCGGCTGGCCGCTGCGGTGGCCCTCCTTTCCCGGCCGGGACGAGGGGTGCAGAGGATGCCAGCGTTGAAAGGGCAGCCCCACCACCGGGGCTGGAGGACTGGGACTGAGAGGCAGGGCCGTGCCCAGCCGGCGGGGGCAGAGGTGTCTCCCTCCCAGCCAGGTGATGGGCAGGGGCTTATTCTCCGCAGCGTCAAGGGCATTTTCCCTCCGATAAGGCTCAAATTCAGGGGCTGGCCCCGAGCTGACAGTCCCCCGAAAGAGCCGTCCCCGCCCGAGAGGGCGCCGGGGCCCCCTCGGCAGCCCCCGCCCCACTACTCACAAGAGAGACTGAACGGAGCGGTTCGTCTTCAGGGCCTCGGCCAGCTGCTTGACGCGGTTGATGTTGGAGACGATGCCCAGGTTGAGGTTGAGCTGCGCGAGGGAGCGGGACTCGGCCACCCCGCGGCAGACGTGCCCGAAGTCCCGCTCGGAGAGCTGGCAGCCCCGCAGCGACAGCAGCCGCACCGAGTTCTCCCGCAGGCTCTCGCAGATGTCCCGGATCTCCGCCCCCGACAGCGTCTCCCCGGAGATCTGGATAGACCCCNCGCTCCGCCCGCACCTGCCGGGCCGCCCCGCCTTCCCCCGGCTGCCGCTCCGAGCCCTCCTCCCCGCCCGGCCAGCGCCTCCCCGCGGAACGGAGCAGGCGTGGAGGGGTGTCCGGTGTCCCTCATCCCACCCCGGCATCCCGCCCGGAATCTGGGGCCCCGACGCCATTCAAAGCCCGCGAGGGGCGAGGGCAGCGCCCGCTGGCACCTGCCCGCTGCCCTGAGGAGATGGCGGGGCCAGGGCCGGCAGGGGTAGGTTCCCAACATGGGGGTGCAGGAGGGGAGGAAGGGAAGCACCTGGGAAAGGCTCTTCATGCCAGCCCCGCTCCCATCTGGGGAAAGGGGCCCAAGCCATTGGGCCACTGCGCACTCTGGGTGCTTGGTCCGAGGAACTGACTTTAATACTTAAGCCTACAAAACCTGAATCCTCGACCCATGACTTAGTGGCGAGGTCAGTCTGATCTGCTCCTCAAGGCCCAGAGCTTGCAAGAGCCAGTGCTTGGAGGCAGCAGCTTGGAGGTGAAAGTTGGAAGGGCCACAAACTTCCTTATCCCTGAGCACACAGCCTGTGCCCTGAGCCTGACCTGAGGTATGCGGGGGCACACCCACCTCCTACTAATTCACAGGTATGGATCACAGGGATTTGTCCCCTCTCCCCGTTGAGTAATCCTGTACTTGGAGAGAAATAGGAAGCAGGGCCCCTGCGTTTTCAACTTCACTGAGCCGAAAAAGGAAGGCAGTGATGTGGAAATTAGGTTAAACCGCCTAAGTAGGCAGCTTTCTGCACGTAACTAATCTGGCTGCTGCATATAGCAATGCTCAAGTGAATTCCGGCCCAGTGGGTAACACTGGGACAAAACCAGGCTCCTCTGCTTGGTTTGCAGGCCAGGGCCTGGGAGAGGGGATGGAAAGTGAAGAGAAAAATCGGGTGTGGAAGGGGATATGGAGCACTTCTCCATTGAAATGGAGGAGCAGATCACCTGAGCTGAGGATGCACATTAGGTCATGAATGAAGCAAGGGGAGCAGCAGCTTTAAGACTTTGGCTTACACTTGCAGTGTGGGTATCACCACGCCCTTTGAGTAATCCACTGCTGTTTTCTAGGGTTTCTACAGCCCCCTCTTTCTTTCCCTGTTGCACAGAGATGCACGACCTTGATACTATTCCTGCAAGATACACCAAGAACAGATCACTGGCCTCACAACTCATCTGTGCTGCAATATGAGCAGCAGCTGCAGGCATCCAGCTCTGGTATAGCTGTGGTACTGTGGCTTTCAGAAAAGGAGCAGCTCACCCCTAAGGTCAAAGACCCAGGTGAGAATGGGATCCTACGTATTGCAGGATGGTGAGAGACAAAAGACTGGATTTCAGAGTTATAGGCAGGGGGTGGTCAAGGAAGTCCCAGCTGCTGCTATTGCATGCAGGTCAACTAGAAGGCTATGCTCAGGCTCACCTCTCAATTACCTCCAGGCACTACTCAACCCATGCTTTTTTAAACAGACTATTATTAGAGAGGTGCTTGGAGGAGAGCCCCTGGGACACGTCCCACTTCCATTGACAGCAGCATTCCAGAAACACTGACGAAGATGCCCTAGTGCCTCTTCATTGCCTGTTGTCAGGAGCCAGAGCACATTGAGGAGACAAGTGTCCCACCTACTTCAAGCTCAATTCATTGAAAAAAGAGGCATAGGAGCTAATGGTCCAAAGCTTTGGCTCACCAAACCTAATGCAGGGCTATGCAGAGGGGACTTTGGCAATGGGATTTTGTGTAGAACTTGATACTTCTTCCTTGTCATGTGCAGTTACCCAGCAGGTATGAGGAAGGTCATTTATTGTTTACCTACTGGGGGCAGAAAGAGTGATGGCATTGAGAGTTAACACATAAACAGAGAAAAACAGTGGATGAATAGCAGCTACAGTGAGAGTAGACACAGAAAGGAAACAAATGGGAAAACTATCCATTCTAACCCATTCCCATACCTGTAACCCAAAATCACAGTTAAGGTGACCATTAGTGCAACAAGAAGAGACTGTAAGAGGAGCTGGACTCTCAGGTACTGCATAGGAGAGGAGGAGGTTATAGATGCTTTAATATTAATTTTCAGCTTTAAAATACAGCTTTCTCTTTCTAATCTGACAGCTTTATATGTTTGTTCCATATTTAATAAAGAGGGGCTTACAAAGAGCTACCTTTACTCAAAAGGTGGAAATGATGAGTTGGTTATTTCATATTTGCTGCAAGGGAGAAGGGAGAAAATTATTTGAGATTTGCTGCAAGAGCTGTGGCAGGAAACAAAGGCAGAGATAGCGTTGCACAATAGGGTTGTAAGGCTTGTTCTGATAACTAGAGGACTTGAGTAAGCATTGAGATGCCCTCCCACAAGGACTTTATTAAGCTTGCATGCTCAGCATGCTCCCTGGAACTGCAGCATGCATGCATTTCCCTGAAAAAACATGTCCTTCTCTGTCAGTGAAAGGCAATGCTGAAGCTCTCAGCCGAGTACTGAATTTCTGGCAGTAAAGAACGGTTCAGCTTCCAGCTGCTGCTGCACAGAGAATTAATCAGGGCTGAGGAACTGGAGCAGAGCAAGCCCCACAGGTTCCAAGAGGGTGGTTGGTTGTCACCCTGATCATGTCCCCAGCTGACACAACACACAAGCTGCTTAGAGGAAGCATGAGTTTGCTTACTGCTCTCCTCTGTGCTTTTGAGTGAAAACACAGGGCACAGCTTCACCCCTCTGGTTCAGCTGAGTGGCTCAGTGCAGGAGGGAGCACAGCTGTTCTCCAATTGTGTCGTAGATCAGTAATGGTGACAAGTTTGGTGCAGAATGATTTTTTTTTTCTCAGCTGAACTTACTCCAGTGACAATTGTCTCTTTTCCTTTCCCCCCGCCAGTACTTCCAGAGTTTGCACCAGGAGAAACAGATCCATTCTAGATCTAGGCTGCCAGGGCAAGGACTTAGAATTGGAAACAAACCTCCCATGGAGATAAAAAGAGGGCAATACCAGAAGCAGTATTACAAACTAACACTTCCATTTTGCCAAGTGTTGAACTAACAGAAGTTCTAGGAACTTTAAGTGGTTCAATTGGTCCAAAAAAACCCTATGGAGACTACTAGCCAAAATAATTCACAATTCCCCCAAGTAGCTTGCTCTGAGAGCTGTTCTTCAGCTAAAATGTTTCCCAAGTAAGGGGATCAGAAGGGGAGGAAAGAGTGAGGGAACCTGTCTGTTATGCATGTGATTGTTATCAGAGAAGCTTTTTGCTCTTGAAAGGGGAACAAATTATGAATGTGGGAATAAGCAAATAGTGGACAGTAGGTCTGTGACTGCAAATAATCAAGTCCTGTCCAGTGACATTTTTTTTCAACTGAAGCAGATGACCAACCTGATTACAGTAGCTGGCACTATCTTCCTCTCTTTCATTGTACCTTGGCACTAGTCTGAATGCCACTACAGCTGCATCCTCTCCCATTAATAAAAACAAGGGACCAAAGAGTGCAGTTCTGACATACTGCCTTGTGCACTTGTGGGCACACCAAGGAAGGGCAATATCCTGGGTTTTTTTCTGCCTGAGTTTAAAGATGAGCTTCTCTGAGGGGTGGCTCCTCTCCCTCAGACATCCAGAACTACAGGAAGAGAAAAGATGAAAGGCAATTTAACAGCTTCTACCTGTGGACCAGTACAAGTTTGAGCAGTGAGGGAAGGCTGAACTACTCAGTTGTGAGTGCAGGTAAGTCTAGACTGGGCTGCTCTGCTTACCCATCTTTACTGGAGCTTTCCTGCATCGATACACTGGAGCGTATGCCAACTGTATGCCAAATCTATTTCCATTACACATTCTGCTACTTCTCCCTTTGTTAAATGGAAACACCAGAGAAGAGTTTGCCAGAGACCCCCAAGGCTCCAGGAGTTCCTTCAAAAAGATGGCCTAGACTAACATTGAAAAACCAGGCAGCACAGAGCAGAACGGGTGTCTGGGGAACAGAATGGCACTCCTGCCCAGAGGTGACAGTCTCATGGCTGGGAGACGTGAGGGCCAGCAGCACAAGGGTGGGCTGAACTGGCCTCCTAATGAAATATCCACTGAAGACCATGCACAAACATGCTGCCCTACATGACCCACAGAGCAACAAGGGCAGAAGGGTGGCAGGAACAAAAGGTACAGCGAAAACATGGGGACAGATACATTTGTGACATGCAGAGCAGAAGGGATGGTGATGTGAGATGGCAGCTTGGACCAAGTGAAGAGAGAGGGACCAATATGGGACATGACAAGAAAGAGCATGTGATTGAACACTGTGCTGTTCCTGAAAATCGCCAGAGAAAGTTCCTGTGCCTTTTGAACTACTATGCCTTTGAAAAAGGTGCCCAAAACAGGACATGTATCACAGAACATCTGAAGAAGGACAGCAGAAATTGCAAAGAATCCTGCTTTGAGTCTAGGACAGGACAGATGAAGGTGCAGAGACCCAAACACCACGCTCCCATTAGACAAGCAGGCTCAAGCATAAGACATCACTCAGCACCAACATCAATTTAATTCTTCCCTCTTCAGGACAGGAACAGGGCAGATACTCCTGGAGTTACATCAGCAAGCGGAAAGAGGGCTAAGGAACAAACTGTGCTGGGAAATCCCAGCTAAACATGCAGGCAACAGAACCACTCTACTCAAGACAGCCCAGACCTGGATGGGGGAAGAGTGTGGCTCTTCTGAGTCACTGAGGTGCAACTCACCTCCACTGAGTCCACTCAGCTGCCCAAAACCATAATGCAGAGGACAGGTCCAGGAAAACAAAACCAAGTTGTCTTCTTGCTGTTCTGTCCTGTTCCTAAGAGGCAGCAGGTTACTGTGGCCCTATGCAGCCCCAAAAGTAGTGAAGGAAGCAAGTCCAAGTCTGTAAAACTACAGGGTCAATGCAATGGCTTTGGCTGTTGTGTTCAATACAGCATTGGAAACTACTGGAATGTCTCGGGCAACTCTCTGAAAGGGCGGCATGTTGGGTCCTTCCAATGTGTCCAGGATACCTGCAGAACAGAAAAAAGGGGAGAGAGGCAAGAGTTAGTTCAGATGATAGCAGATGGCACATTCCTTCTTGCTTTTCTCTCTGTCCAGGTAGCGGTTGTTGGTGGCAGGGCCCCGAACACGCAAAGCACTTGCAGGCAATGGGAGGAGACATCTATTCCCAAAGACTGAAGAGGAGTAAACACTTCCATCCAGAGACCACAAGGTACACACTTGAGCTTGTGCTTGGGGCAGGAAAACTGCATGTTCCCAAGAGGAACAGAGATCCTTTTACTTTGAGGGTGTGGGATGCAGACCTCTGCCATTTGACCTGAATGCAGGTACTGCCAGAAATGCTGCCCTGCTGAGGGAAATGGATAAAATCCTATTTCTACTTCATCCCAGCTCAGATCTTGCTCTTAGATCAAGACTCTGCTTTCATCCTGAGATACACTTGCAGACTCACATCAGGAGCTGCACTGTACTGCAATATTTGTCACTGGAGTTTTTGTCACTGCAGTGCAAACAGACCAGGTTTGGCAGGAAATACACAGAGCAATGCAAATGGTCTCAATTCTCTGTCAGTTACCCTCTTAAGACTGCTAACTCCTCAGTTTTGGAGTGTCTTAAGGAAAATTGTTTGGAGTATATTTTATTCTATTTCATCAGCCAAAAAGCTGCAGATCAGAACCTTTGCCATAAGAACAGATTCAGGAAAGAACAAGATTTATACCTAAAAGGACTTGTAATGCTATGTATAACCCCTATATCAGAAATATCACAAACGGGTCTGGCTGGCTAAACTCAGAGAAAAGACTTGCAGAACTGCTTATTTAGGTGTCTGGAAACTCTCTAGAGATGGGGTGGTAGAAGAGTTTTCGTTTTTTTTAAAGGAGGTTGAGACTTTGTTAGGAGGAAACAAGAAGAGATGTGGAAGGAGGACCTGAACACGCATGGCCTGGTTAACAGTACCAGCTGAGGAAGATACATACAGCCTCTGCTATCTGTGCTAAACAATACAAGATAAAAAAAGATGTTAAACAAAAGAAGGAAAAACACTTGTAACATATTTCCTGAAAATGAAAAACATTTCATTTTCTCTTTCAGAGAAAAGCAGCCTGAATTCAACAATATTCAGGAAGGGGCTGGACATCTGCATGCAAGAACAGTCAGTGCTGTTACACTTCACTTGTGGGAATAAGGGTCTTGTCTCACAAATTGGGTCTTAAGTGCTAAAACTCAGTGCACAGTAACTATTCCAATGTTTACCTGCTGCCATAATTGAACAGCTTCTTTGGTCATTTTAGAGTTGGAAGCTGGCACAGATGCCCGAAGGACAAATTCAAACTGTTCACCCTTTCTCTCAGAGAGAGAAAAAACACCTTCTCTTCCCCCAGATCTAACAGGATGTCTTTATATCTACCTTGCTTACCTTCTACCACCTTGTGATAAGCAAAGTGCAGATAGAGGAGGAAAAGCATATGCAGGGCAGCAAGAGTCCCACACAGGATGAGCCGCTGGGTATGTCCCACGGTGCGTGACACCAACACAGCAACCTAGGAGAGAGGAGGTGATCAGAGACAGGGCAGCTGCTACCTGAACCTCTGGCACAGTCAGAACACACAGAAGAACAGGTCAAGCAGTGAGAATCTGCAGAAACGCTGCACTGAGTCTTTTTTGAAGTTTTCACCAACAAATTCAGAGTAATTTGACACTGTTTTGTGTAGGTGAACCTTGCCCAGTCTTGCCAAGAGTGCAGGATGCTCAGGCATGGCTCTCCACAGCAGCACAGGCTGTAAGGGAGTAAATGAACCTCCTGTAGCTATCTGTTAGAATGGGTGAGGATATTAATCCAAGCAGCACCTCTGTACACCAGTGGCCAAATTATGCAGGAGCATCATTTTCTCCACAGCAGTCTGACTGGCTGTGAAATGAACCACCAGGCCAAGGAACAGAAAGCAAATAACACTTCCCTCCCTTTTTTTGTCCCAGGAAGAGGAGGAGCCCAGGCTGCCTGACCCTTACCATTCGTAGTGTAGAGAGTCCACCAACAACCAACCAGAAGATATAGAAGAGGGAGTGGAAGTGGATATTATAGGTGACAAAGAGAGTGATGCAGTGTCCAAAAAGACCGTAGCCCTGACAAAACAAAAACGTCCATGTTACAAGCACTAGTCCCACACAAAGGGCCATTGATCAAGAGCACGAACAGCCTATTCCTGCAACACTTCACCATGGCAAAGCCTCACAAACCTCTCATTCACTGCCAGACAGTCAACCAGAACAACAACTTTAACAGCAGCTCACACACAGATAATCTGTCTGAAGGATTCACAGGCATGTCAGAGATCGCAGCAACGTGGGAAACAGAGGAAAGATCCTCCAATCTCAGAGAAATTGGAGTCTCCTGGCTTTTTACCACCAGGTTCTCAAATCAGGAAGTGTAAAGCAGGAGATCTGAACAAAGGAACTGCCTCTTTGCACTATTGCTGTGCCTGGGATGGGACAGATCAGAAAAACATTCTGGAATTCCAGGTTGTCCCAGTGCAGTTACCCGGGACCAGCAGTTTACAAAGACTTTTCATGTTCTTTGGAAAAAGCTTGTTCTGGAACACCGTGCAGCCAACGTGCATCACAGGGCAGCTCCGTGGGTACATACCAACAGTGACAGCATCTGCACCATCGTGATCTGGGCATTGCACAGATATGCCAGGAAATACATGAAAGATGAGACGCCCAGCCAGTAACCGAAGCAGGTGCCAATGGCTGTGCCCATCAGTGTGCCTTCCCTCTGTGGAGACAGTGTCAGGATGAGGAGAACTCAAAGGAGTGACCTGCCAGCAGGACCTGAGAGTCCCAGACCCTTTGTAGGCATTATCAAATAGCTGGCCAGCAGCATTCAGGGGGCCACAGGACCTACACCCCAAGCTCTCCCAGCAGCAGAGTGTCAAGACCTTCTGGTACATCCCTCCTCCCACCCTCCCAAACCAACATCCTCAAATCAATCTGCTTTTCAGCAAGATGCTTATTCAGTTATAGAAGAGGTTTTCTCTCCTTTTCTAGTGTCACTACAGCGACCCAAGAGCCCAGTCAAACCACCACTTATCACTGAAACTCGACGTACAATGATGGTGTCTGAGGTCTTCATTCCATGCAAAAGAATGGCCACCAGTGTGAAAACCAGCATGAGGGGTCCATACAGCTCGCCTGCAATCTTCTACAGGAGGAGACAGGTGAGGGAAAGCCTGGTTAGAGCCCCTGAATATCAGGGTCCCCAGTACAGGTGATGTGAGAAGTGCACTGGATGGAGTTTATCACCCAGGTTATCATCTGAGGTTAGGTGACAGCACACTGAGGTTTGGAACAACCATGGAAAGGAGACACTAATATTTTCAGGGAGAAGAACACCTAACCAACTCAGTCCTTAATAACATGGATTATTAGAGTTTTCAAGGTATCTGTGGGACAGTCACTCGGCCATGGAGTCTGATTCAGCAAAAGGGAACTCACCTGTGGGAAATTAATCATCTTCACAGGAATCATGGACTCCAGCAATCTGCATCACAGGAAAGCAGGGAATGACAACAAAAGCAGGAAGAACAACACGATAGTTAACAAAATGCTTCATAAGTAAGAGATCCCATATGCCCATTATCAGTGTTGACAGGCCTTGAGGGACAGAGGATTCTTTCTAAAGGGTTAGTCAAGGTCACTAAAGAAGGAAAACCTTACTGTCAGTGGGTTAACTTTGCTGAGGAGGGGCAGATTCAATGAAAGGGATGAGAGATCAAAACAGCAGGAAGGAAAGGTAACTTTCCTCATAAAGGCTCGCAAAACTTTGTGTTGTTGGATACAACTGTGTTGCAAACCCAACAGGAGACATTTAAGGTAGCCAAGTACGAAAAGAGCCCATTCTCCTGCCCCGAGCAGCAATGCCAGGTGACAGGGCCCCCAGCCCAACCACGGGACCTCACCAAGGCGAGCAGGACAAAGCACAATGTGTTTGCCCATACAGGAGCCCTCCTGCAGGGCTGACAGCCCATCCCCACTTGCTGGCTCGGAGCAGACAGCCAGACTCCTGCGGGCACGGAGCCGCTGCCTCCCCGCGCCGGGGGCTGCCCACCTGGCTCGCACTTGGACGGGCTCCACATCGAAGTAGGGCCGGAGGATGTCGATGTTGGCGTAGAGGCTGAAGGCCCTGGAGGCTTGTCTCTTCCCCACCTGCCACATCTGCGGAGAGAAGGGAGCGGGCAGCGGCCGGGCGGGCAGGCAGAGACCCTGGGGCCGGCCGGGGCACAGCGCTCACCTGGTCAGCGACCTGCCGGCCCAGCTGCCCCCGCAGCCCCTTCATGCCCAGGAACTCCCCGTCCTCCTCCTCGCCGGTGCCCGCCTCGCCCTCCGCCTCCTCCTCCTCCTCTTCCTTCATGCGCTGGTGCATCTCCCCCATGTCCTCGAAGCTGGAGCCCGACGTGTCGTCCATATTCTCCATGTCGATGACGGCGGAGCC
>VWYO01010471.1:138049-229636 GCA_013400275.1 Rhadina sibilatrix | reverse complement strand
CCCGTCCCGGCCCCGCCGCGCTGGCCCGGATGGGCGGGAGCCGGATGTGACGGCGGCCGAGAGCGGCTGCCGGGGCCCGGGAGCGCCGCCCATCGCCCCCATGGCGGCCCGGCGGAGCGCCGACGAGATGCGGGACCGCGTGGTGCTGGGCGAGTTCGGCGTCCGCAACGTGAGCCAGCCCGGCGGGGCGGAGCGGAGCGGAGCGGGGCGGGGGGCGGCCGGCGCCCGCACCCCCTCACGGCCCCGCCTGTGCCCTCTCCTCGCAGGTCCACACCACCGACTTCCCCGGGAACTACCCCGGCTACGACGACGCCTGGGACCAGCGGCGCTTCNCCGCCTCCTCCTCCTCCTCTTCCTTCATGCGCTGGTGCATCTCCCCCATGTCCTCGAAGCTGGAGCCCGACGTGTCGTCCATATTCTNGCGGCCGGCCTGACCCGCGGTGCGCGGCTCCCGCAGGCGTTCCGCGTGGACGTGATCCGTGAGGAAGAGGACACCCTGGAGTTCGACATGGTGGGCATCGACGCCGCCATCGCCAACGCCTTCCGCCGCATCCTGCTCGCCGAGGTACCGCCGCTCCGGGATGCTCACCTGCGGTGCCGGCCTAAGACTTGCTTGACAGGGAGCGCGGGATGTTCAGCCTTGGGTCAGCCCTTGCGGACAGCTGCGGGTTTTGTCCTTCGTTCCGCACGTGTGCCGGGAGCCCAGACAGAATTAGGGCTTTAGCGGCATGGGCGATACCGCCTGCTGGTCCTAGGGGTGCTGTTGGTGGTGTCTGCGAGTCAGCCTTTTCGACACAGCTGTGTTGTCACCCCAACAGAAGCCACATAATGCTGCCAAGTACTAAAAGGTTGAGGGTGCCCCAAAGCCCTTTCTCTTGCCCTTCACCTCTTGTGACTGATTGTTAAAAACGGGGATGGGAGTAGATGGGGTGTTAGGGTATATTGCATAGCCTGATTTGGCAGAAATGCCACTCAAAATAGTCTGCATGGCAGTTATTTGTGGGAGAGGAGGGACACTTGAGCTGGATAATCTCTTGGCGTGTAGTTCAGCTATTGTCTTAGGCTGACTTGATCTCTTGTCTCCCTGAGGTGCCAACGATGGCTGTAGAGAAGGTCTTTGTGTACAACAACACATCCATTGTGCAGGATGAAATTCTGGCCCATCGGTTGGGCCTCATCCCTATCCGAGCTGATCCTCGGCTCTTTGAGTACAGAAACCAAGGTGAGGGTCTTGGATAGAATAGAAATATTGAAGGATTCTCTCAAAGCAGAAAGTCAGGGTCGTGTAAACTGAGCAGAGGTGTGATTTCATGTGCTTCTTCCCAGGAGATCAGGAAGGCACTGAAATTGATACTCTGCAGTTTCAGCTGAAAATCAAATGCAAACGAAACCCTCAGGCTGCCAAGGAATCATCTGATCCTGATGAGCTATATTTCAATCATAAAGGTGAGACCTCTCCTAAAAATAGGTGCTGTTTTTTCTTCTTGGTCGTAGAAGACTGGACTTGGGCTGTTTTCTCAGCCCTCTGTGCTCATGGCGAGAGTTGATTCCATTCTGCTAAACTTACTTTTTGCTATCTCCAGTCCTGTACAGGTGAGTGACCTGCTTTGAGGCAGCAGCTGGCTGATGCTTGTGGCTTCTCTTTGCAGTGTACAGTAAACACATGACATGGGTGCCCTTAGGGAATCAGACAGACCTTTTTCCAGATGCTGACTTCCGACCTGTTCACGACGACATCCTGATTGCACTGTTGCGACCTGGACAGGAGATAGATGTGCTTATGCACTGTGTCAAGGGTATAGGTGAGTCGTGGCTCCTGGGGCAGCGGGACAAGGAGTGTGAGTGCTTGCACTAGGGCACTGCGCTGTGATGGGGAAGGGTGGAAAACTGGCTTTTCCCCTGGAACTTAAGGCCCCAGCATCCTTGTTCGCTGAGGCCTGCTCTCATCCTTGACTCTTAACTCTTCATACAGGTAAGGATCATGCCAAGTTTTCTCCTGTGGCCACAGCTAGTTATCGACTGCTTCCTGACATTACTCTCCTGCAGCCTGTTGAGGATGAGGCAGCTGAGACCTTGCAGAAGTGCTTTTCCCCTGGGGTCATTGAGATCCAGAATATCAATGGTACTTTTTTTCCTGTGCTAAGTGCTTTGTTCCTTGTGAGCTTTAGTAGAGACTGATTGGAGGTTAGAGCCAAATTTTACAGAGACAAAGCCTCATTGTGATGTTACCTTGCTGATCAATGGTTCATACTGAACCTGGTTTTATGCATGAGTGTGCAGATGTGTTGGGTGATGAACAGGGATGTCCCTGAAATGCATTGTATACCTGTCCACAGAGCTCTGCATCTTCCACTGCTGTTCAGTTGTGACACTGGGTAGTGAGCTTGCTCTTTCCAGCTGCTGTGTGGAGACTTCTTGTGTCCTTCCAGGGGTGCATGTAGGCTTTGTGTTTGGGTTTTTCTGTCAGCTTGGAGTTTCACGCTGGGTATATGCTAATTCTTTATATTGGTGTCTTCCCTGCCTTTGGTGAGGGGGGAGTGCCTGTTTGAGGTAAGTGCGTGCTATGACTGTAAGGCACTCACCTGCTGCAATTTGCCCTTCTCATTTCATCTTCCCTTTAGGAAAAAAGGTGGCAAGAGTAGCCAATGCACGGCTGGACACGTTCAGCAGAGAAGTTTTCCGGCATGAGGGTCTGAAAAACGCTGTGCGCCTGGCAAGAGTACGGAACCATTACATCTGTAAGTGCCCTGTTTTCCAGAGTCCTGACATGGTTTGTGTGAACAAGCAGTGACTGGCCGGCACGTCTGGCTGGCTCCGTGCCTTTCCCCACACTCAGCAGCCATACATTCAGAGTGCAGGGCGTAACTACTTGCTTTGGGATTGGATCTCTTGGTGCTTCCTGCTGGCAAAGGTAGCTACTTCTCTGCTGTGAAGATCTGACTTGCTGCAGTGAGGTGTAAGGGCAGTGGGGGACAGAGGCATGGAGCCAGGTGTGAGGAGGCTGAGGCAGCCTCGTGGCTGTGCCTGACTTGTGTCTGTCTCTGTGCAGTTTCAGTGGAATCAACGGGTATCTTGCCTCCAGATGTGCTGGTGAGTGAAGCCATCAAGATCCTGATGGGAAAGTGTCAGCGCTTTCTTAATGAGCTGGACTCTGTGCCTATGGAGTGACCGGGCTGGAGCTGGGAAAGCAGAAACCTGCATTGCTGTTCTGGGCTTCCTGCACCTGCTTCTAGGGAGCATTCCTCTTCCATAACAGGAGGCTTGATAGGGCTAAGAGTACAAGGACTCTCTCTGTGGATTTCTCTGTTGGTAATGAGCCTCAGTGAGGAGATGCACTAAAATAAAAGCTTTTGGTTTTTTTTAAAGCTGTCTCCTGTGCCATTCATAATTGTGAAACCATAGTACATGGAGAAGAAAGTGGCAGCAGGTCTGAAGATGTGCAAGCCTTTATTTTAGATGGTATGCAGTGAGTGAGGACTGATAGGGCAGTGTGTTAAAGCACTTCACAGCAGGTTAGTGAGGTTTAACAAGTTGGTATCAGAGCACGGCTGTTATGCAGATATATCAGACCACCTCTGGGATAGTTAATATGGTAGAGAAAAGGCCATACTGTCAGAGGACTGGACAAATTGAGAGAGCTGGGATTGTTCAGCCTGAAGAACGAGAAAGCTCCAGGGAGACCCTATTCTGGCCTTTCAGTATATAAAAGGGACGTGGGTCTGTATTGACAGGCTAGCCAGCAGTTTTGAACTGGAAGAAGGTAAGCTTATATTGAACATTAGATATTTTTTACAATGAGGTTGTCACAGGTTGGTTGCCCAGAGCTGTGAATGCACCCATCCCAGGAAGTGTTCAAGGCCAGGTTAGATGGGGCATTGAGCAACGTGGTTGAGTGTTAAGAGTTGAAAATGGCTGGAGTACTGGTGTGTCCCAATTGCTGAAGTCAATCCACACTGTAGTGCTAGACTTTAGCAAGTAAGAAGAAAGTTCTGTTTCCTTGGGGTAGAACAGAGTGTAAACATCCTGTTAGGGTGAATATCATGTCCATACCATGTTTATCTATCTATCTATCTATCTATCTATCTATCTATCTATCTATCTATCTATCTATCCATCCATCCATCCATCCATCCATCCATCCACCCTTCTCTACACCATTGCTTCACATGCTTATGGGACAGACTCTCGAATAGCCTAAGGGCTTTGCTTTGACAACACATACCCCTCAAGCTGTTAGCTGGAACCTAGAATTTAAACTAGCAGTGAGTGACAAATATTTTAAAAATGCAATTTCCTCCTCCATTAAACTATATAGTCTGGAATGGTTCATCCCCTCCCTGACAGTGTACTGAGCACCAGCAAAGGTGCCACCTTTTTGGTAGGTGGAATAAGGATTGCTGAGAAATCTCCAGGCAGGCAGTCTGGCCAGGTCACAGGCCTCTGATCTCATTGAAATAGATAAAAGAATAAAAATGAAACATGACACCATGTGTATGAAACTGGAATAGCTTTACTGACATTCAGGTGTAACACAACCAGTTCAGAGACGGCTTCGGATTTAAACATTCCTACAAAAAAGGTTTAAAATCCATTTTACAAAAACCCCTTGTGTCTAGCATGAAGTCACAGAATGTTAAAAATATCACAACACAATAAATACACCCAGCCTTTGCTAGAGCTGGGAGCCATGTTAGCTCAGAGGTTAAAAAAGTTTGAGGCTAGGAACAAAGTGGAAGGTGCTGGTGGAACAGCTGGGGCAGGAGAGTGAGTGGATGCCCAAGGCCTGCTCTTCCTGTGTGCACTCCCACGCCTCCCAGCCCCAGCCTTTTTGTCCAGTCTGTCCATGTGGAGACACCACTTCTCCAGCTACCACAGTTTATTACTTGTTCTGTCTCCTGGATTGCAAAACTGCCAGCTAGCTCTGGACAGACCCTCTCAGCTCCTGTGCTAACTCTAGGATAGATTGTGTAGTATTTGTCATGTAAGAAGAACCAGCTTTGCAGACTGGAGTGGCTTCATAAGAGTCCCACCGCATCTAAAGCCCAGTTTCTGACCTGCCTCCCCCCTGTAAACTGCAGTATAAAGCCCACCCCTCCTGCCCCACCATGCAATTCTCTGAGAAGTACCAGACTGGGTAAAAACAGGGGCTATTGTCACCTCCACTGCAACAGGGTGAGGAGATCCCTTTTGGATTACAGGTGCTTCAGGTATTGGTCCAGATTTTATTTACCCTGCGCTGGCCAAGTTCTAGTCTACAGGGCATGATAAAATGAAAAAAATAAAATTAAAAAAATATGTCCTGCTCCCCCTGAGAGATGTCCAAGAAAGGCTGGCACAAAGTAAAAGCCTTCCATTTGGCTCTGGGTAGAACAAGCTATATGATCATATCTATACATATATATGTATATATATGACAGTGTCTGCCTCTTTCTAGAGAGCAGTTGCACCTTAGAAAGGCTGATCTCACAGGAGATCCTAGAGCACTGCTAGGCTTCCTGGCACGCAGCCCTCAGCCCAAGGCTTAGCATTCTGGAGGGAAACAGATTCACCAGAATTCCAGTCTGCTAGGGACAAGTGCTGATAAGCATGACAGGAGTGTCCGATGTGTTCCCTACAAAGCCTGGCTACTAGCACCCAGAAGGAAGATTAGGGTAGCCCCTTTTCACATGGCACACTACTCTGCCTTTTGCATTAATCCTAAACCCCAAGGGATGAAGAGGTGGAGCAAGAGTGACCCGAGGCTACAAGATGATCAGGCTTTACCCTAAAGAGGTCTATGGACTCAGCTCCCACCTTGCAGAGAAGCAGAGGTCTAAAGATGCTCATCCAGTGGAGGGGAAGGAGTCAGGGGAAGAGCTTAATATTGACTGGTTCAAATGCCAGTGCAGGCCCCATCCCAGTGTATTGGAAGAGAAGGGACAGGACCCGGAAGGGGCTTTATTCAGACGAATGCTTGTGGAGGTGGTGACAAAGAGAATCTAATGTGCTTACTATGAGGAGAGACAAATTATAAGGTAGGGGAGAAGATGGTTGCAGCATCCCAGGCTCAAGGTTCAAAGAGTACATTGAAGCCCTCTCCATCCTCGTTCTCTAGCACATCTGTCTCCAGTGATGGCTTCACCTTTTTGAAGAGAGATGGAAGGTTCCGGATGTGAACCTCCTTGCGGAACTGCTCCCCAATGGGCTTCTGCAAGGACAGGCATGCATCAGTCATTACTGCCTTCATACCCCCACTCAGCTCAGGGGCAGCTTGCTTGCCCATCAGAGGCAGACCCCAGGTTCTGAGCAATCTCCAGGCCCAGACCCTGTGCTTGCATTTGGACGAATTTCAGGCCTGGCCTTTCCCAAGTGCCAGGGCACTGAGGTGTAACCTTTAGAATACCAGCTCCCCAGCTTCTTATTCAATGTCAAAGGCTCAACCATCACCATCCTCAGAGAAGTCCAATGCCCACCCAGCAGCTTCAATTAAACATTTCAACCCCCTGTTTCCCCAGGCACCCTTCTGCAAGGTACCCACCACCTCTCAGTGAGAGGCCACTGCTGGAGGGGCTGCTCAGTCTGCTGGATCTCCAGGGTGAAGAGAGGCAGAGAAAACACTGAGAAGACTGCCAACAGCCTCCTGGCTGGGAAGGGGGGTGGTTGGTGAGAGGAGGCAGGCATCACTTCTGCATCATACAGCTGTGAAATTTTCCTCCAGGATATCACTTACCCCAATGCAACCTGAGATGAGGCGCTTGAAGTGATCCTTCCGGCGCTTGTCTGCCACTTTCTGCAGTGTTGGGTTGAGAAGTTTTGAATCAAACTGCTCCAAAGAGTCCAGCTGGATGTCTGGGATCTGCTCCATCACTGCCTTCAGCTCACCATAGCGAGGGCGCTGCGTGGAGAAGTGCCATTAACACAGCTCTGCTAGAGTAACAGCCTTGCCCTCCTTGGGGGCCATTAACTCCTCTGCCCCTACCCACTGGGCATGGGATTAGTTTTCACCATTCCCCTCAGATTCCTCAACCTCACATTTGGATGAAGAATGGAATTTCTCACCAAGGCCTCGTAGATCTGGAAAGCCAGGTGGACAAGAGCTGCCATGCAGCCATCGTGCTGCCCATGTACCTGTAAGCCCTTCAGCACACTTGTGAAAAACCAGGACACAGCATCGGGAAGGAGGTTTCCTGGAAGCACCTGGGGAAGAAGCACTGTCAGCACCGAAGCAAGATACTGGTACATAACCACCTTTCTGCAACAGCTTGCTCCTCTCCTGAGGGAGAAGGTGCCCAGGGGAGAAGTAGCCACGCTTCTCACAACATTCAGAGCTTCCTCTTCCAACCCTGCCAGAACTAATCCCTTCCACCCAGAGGTACCTGTTTGAGCAGTGGCCAGCAAAGCTGTGTTGTGGTTCTTTGGCAGGACAAGGTGTCCTTCCAGGACAGGGATGTGTAGGCAGTGATCAGCATTGCAGTGCAAACATCCTGAAAAGGAGTCAGAGAGGAAAACCAGTCAGAAGAACTTTCCTATTTCTAGCATTCAAACCTGATGGGAGCCAAGAAGTAATCCAGAGAATCTGCAGGAACTTCTGAGAATCCTGCATCTTACTGTGGCTCCAGTGTAAGGTGCTCACCTAGTGTGCACTGTCATAACCATGAGGGACCAGTGTTAAGTTAACCTGCTCCCTTTATTTCCCTGGGAAAGACCCTGAAGCACTCATGGACCTCCCCTCAGCTGCTACTCTCAAGTCACTGCAAAAGCTTCTACAAGAGCTTCTGAAGCATCCACAGCAGAGTACAGAAACAATGGGATAAAGGTACTCTGCACAATGGTGGTATTAGCACTGTGGCTCCTATACCACCTCAGGCTGATTTTACAGGAAAAAAAAAAAAAAAAAAAGGCTGGATGAAATTCTTCCTCATGAAGACTGAGGCCCAGGATTAAGGCAGAGCCAGAGAGCACCCTGGGGGCTGAATGCCTAGGGCCTCTTCCCCAGAAAGGCTGGAGCTCTGTAGCTGTGTGTTATAACCGGATCCCAACCCCCATGTGTTTTGTGGCTTCTGCAAGTCCCTTAAAAGCCCTGCATGTTCCCAAGAGGTGATTCCCACATGGGGAACATTACAGCAGCCTAGATCCCTGCAGCAGTGTCTGGCTGCAGAGCAGACAAATGTGACAAAGAATACAGAGAAACGATGGTGGCAGTCAAGAGCACACACTCTTACCTCTTGCTTCATCAGACACTTGCCGAGCTCGGTGAGCTCTGCGTTGGCAGGGGGAGTCACCTCCGTGGCCATCGCCTCATCATCTGCAGAGCAAAGGCTGCACTGTGAACTTGGCCTCCCAAGGACTGAGGGGGACACTGGGAGGCTGCAAGAACTAAGCTGGGAGTCAGGAGACAGCACACAGAATCGGTGTCCTTGCACAGCTCACCCAGAACATCTCTTTTCAAGCAAAAAGCACCCACCCTTTGTGGGGCAGGAGGGGTATGCAACTGGCTACCTTCAGCTCTTGGGAAACTGTTCACATCCCCCTCTGCTCCTCAGCCCACTTCCTAGAACCTTAAGAACCAGCTGCTCCAATATGCCACCTGTGAACCCTACAGCGCATTAGTTTCCAGGCTAGATTGGGTTTTTTCTGTGGCCCCCAGACATGCTGGGCAAGACAGAGCTGAAGGCTTCTTACCAAACCTATACCCCTGACACAGAACTTCCAGCATCAGCCCAGCCTCCCCCTCATGAAACAGGAAAGGAAAAGTGTTTGTGTACACCAAGGGCAGGAAAGGCAAAGGTAGTGATTTACTTACCATCTCCATCTACAGCAGCAGTAGTGTTCTGTTCAACACCTTTCTTAGAAACACAGCAAACAGCTGCAAAAACAATTGCAGGTCAGAGGAGCAGAAAAGGGAAGATGCTACTGCAGAACATGCAGAAATTATCCTACAGACTCTGATAGGCTCATAGCTGCTTCAAGCTCCCCCAGCTCTTACAGGGAATCTGAAGAATCAGAAAGCCCAGTATAAAACCTCAATACTGCACTACCTGGAAGGCTGTAACACCTCACTGACAGCACCTTCCCACAGTGGAACCTGCTGCACAGTGGTTGCTCCCTACTACTGAGAACCAGGAATGTTCAAAACCATCTGAAGCCCATAACCCAAGAAGAACACTGATTTAAAGCAAAATGGCCAATCAAGAAAGGAGATAGAAGACTGAGATCTGTAATCTCTGTGGAATCAATTTCCCCAGTCTCCCCACACAAAACCATGCTGACACAAAAATGATGCTGGAGAAGGGGAACACAAGAGAGACTGCTTTGGGGGAGGGACTCTTCCCTGATGTCTGGTTAGAGACATGGCAATTGCCAGTAACAAACTGCTCTACACTTGGCTTTTCCACAAATCAATGTCCCATACTGGATTCCAAAGCACAGAATAGGAGAACCCAACTCCCTGTAGGACAGGATTCCCACAGGAACAGTGCCAAAACCATGGAGCCCTAAAAGCTAACAAAGGGAAGAAATCTCTCTTCTGAAGGTTTTATATTATCTATCACTAGGTTTTAGCTAAGGTTTTGGCAGGGCTGTCTCATATGTGCCTTCTCATGGTTATGTTATATACTACTGATGGTTATAATTAGGTTTTACTGCACGCTGGGAATTCCTGTTGTCCTCTCCAGGGAAAACTTCCCAAATATCTCAGGAGACCTAGCCTGATTTCACTTACTGGCGAGATCCATGACTTCTCGAGTCAGCAGCCTGACCAGCTGTTCCTCAAGCATCTCCTGAGACTCGGGGTTGTCATCTGCAGCATCATCCTCACTGAGGAGAACAGGTTTTAGTCTGACAGGAGCCAATGTCTTCCAGTACCCCCTCTGCCCAAACACAGGGAATGAGTCACCAGTGTGTCTTCCAGCCCTTGCTGGCATGGCTGTTCCTGGGCAAAGGGCCATGTAAAAGACCAAACCTCCATCCCACTCCCCATTTCCCTCTCTGTACCAAGGGGTGGAAGCTTACCAGAGCATGCTTCGCTGGTTGATCACCTGCCATTTCTGGGACAACCTCTGCTCAAGACAAAAGGAAAGATTACATCTGGACATAATGCAAGGAGACCCAAGAAATAGCTGCTGGCAGAAGCACAAGAGCTTTAAACACAGCTCTCATGCCAAGATCCATTCTGAATGGCAGGAGAACTGGTACCATAGTGTTGGAATGTGAATGAGCTATCATGAAAATGAGAGGACACAGGGAAAAAACCCCATAAACAAACCCAAAAAGTCTCAGGGCTGTAGGTTGAGGAGTTCATGTCCACAGGTTTGAACTCAAAGCAAGAGGTGCTGTGCCAACAGCCAGGGTTCAATGAACTAAACATCATCAAAATCATTAAGCATCAAGGCTCTGCCCTTGTCTCTCCTGGCTCTATAGGGACAGACATTCCCACATGTTGCTGCCAGCTGCTACAGGGAGTCAGGGCTGTCAATGAACAGGCACTGAACAAGTTGTGCTCTTACCATGTGCAGATAGGTAAAGAGTGGTCCCAGCATGGGGCAGACAAGGGTTTCGTAGTATTCTGAGGGGCAGGAAAGTACCAAGGGCTTCACAAACACACCTGCATGGACCAGTTAAGGAAGAGATCCAACACATAAGGCCAGTTGCTAGGGAGATTGCAGTACAGTGCCCAAGCCAGCCCATTCCACTGGGAGGCCAAGGGACTGACACCTGGAAGCCCACCTTCTCACAGCCCTGAATTAATAAGCAGCATCTCAAGAACATCTGTTATTCAGCTCTTTCCCCAGACAGTTCAGCTGAGAAAGTTAAGGGTGCTTAGCACCCATTTCCTAGCTGTGAGACTGAATGTCCAGCCCTGGAAAGTAGGTTGGGGAACTCACATGATCTCCCAGAGAAGCACATCCTAATGTCAAGCTCCACACTATCTAAGCCCCCTTGCCCCTCAGAAGGCAGTACTCACTTCTCACAGTGCCTCCAGAACTACACAAATACTTTGCATTTATTCTGATCCCATGCACTCTCTTTCTGTGCCCTCCTAGGCTCACACCTCACCCACACGAAATGTATTCCTTTGTTTAGCTCCTCAATCACCCTTCTTTGTCTTGGTCACATTGAAAACAATGCAGGGTTTAAACTTATGTCTTCAGAGCCTCCCAAGCTGGCCTGAGACAGTGCTGGAAGGATACGGAGCATGGGACGCAGTCTGTAATCAGGAATGTTGTTGAGGTTGTTGAAAGCTGAGCTGAGGAGCTGGGTGGCGAGACCCTCCACAGTGTAGAAATCCTGTTGCATGGAGGGGCCTGCGTTTCCCAGGATGTGAAAACTTCAACAAAAAACAAGTTAGTTACAAGTCTGCTAGGTAACAAGTACATTTGTGATCTGCAAAGGCTACAAGGACTATCATCTTGAGACTACACAGCTGTTACATTCCTAAACAAATACTGCAGAGGAATTTTAGCACTCTATCTCTTTTTTTTCCGGGGATACCTGCAGAGGGACAATGAATTAAGCATTTAAGCACAACAAGGTACTTTCAAGCACTAATGTACCCTGAAACATAATTAAAAGTGGCAAAAGAGACAAACTAGAGCAGGCTATCAGGTAAGCGCTCCAATCCGCCTACCTAACTGCAGAAAAGCTAAAAGCACATCCCCATTTTGAAGTACTTTTTCAACACTGTTCCTTATCTGTGTGGCAGGTTACAACCACTGCATATAGGCCACCACTGCAGCTTGTACTTGGGTATTACAGGACACAGCTCACATCAAAAGTCTAACTCTAAAGAAGTCAGGACCCCACAGTAACCTACTGCTCTGGCTGTGCTGGATTGTGGTGAGAGATGTGGTGCTCTTACCAGTTGTCGTAGAGGGTACAAAAGAAGCCCTGCATCCTTTCTAAGACTGTTTTGTAAACAGGAGAGTCATAAAGCTCCAACAAAGGCTGAGGGAGACCTGTGGGAAGGAATAAGCTTCAGTTACATTAATGAGAGCACGGTGTACCTGCAGAGCATAGGGGGAATTTTGAACCCCCTATGAAAGGGGGGTCCATGATTAAATGCTGTGTGACTTCCGTGCGTTCTGTCATGTGCCTGTCTCCAAAACTGTGACCCTACATAATAATCAGAATCCAGTCAGCACCAAAGCTGACAGTCCTTGCAGCTCCTCTAATAGCTCATCCCTTCAAGTGTGTTTACTCTGCCAGGATACAAGCTACTGTTGAACCACGATATTAAAAAGTTTAGAGCAGAGATCAAGGCCCTGCTGATTTATGTGCAAAGGCTCACAGACAGAGTTTTTAAAGTCACAGAAAACAGATAAAGGAAGCATGTCCTCATTTCACAGATAGGAAATGAAGAAAGAAAGACAAATTAACTTCCCCAAAATGTTTCACTGCCTGTCAGAATCTGAAATTAAACCCTAATTTCCAAAGTCATGAGCCCCACTTTATCCACAAGGCCACCCACTTCTGCTTGGCTAGAAAGGCTTCAGTGTTCACAAGCTCAAACCTGTTTTAAGAAGGTTCCAAAGGCCCCTTTCTAATACCCTGTCTAGAAAGAAATGCCAGGGCCACACTTCACAACTTGGCTCTTGCCCTCCAGGACATGTCTCTGCACCAGCACTCAGGGCTCCTTCTCAGCACTCATTCTACTAAAGGCAGGAAATTACAGCACCCTCCAGCCTCTGCAGCCTGAAATGCCATGTTGCAGGGATCACCATCATCCCATAGATGGGCTAAGCACTTCGGTAGCATACCCTTCAGTGCATGTGGAAAAAACCAATGTGTCTGAGACCAGTAACTTATTTAACATCCTAGTTTCAGCCAGTTCAAATCACAGCTGAGATGCAAATACTATGAAGAAGCTGGTCCCCCAGCCCTATTTCACTTCCACTGTTATGGACAGATCATTAACTCAAATATCTCTAAGAATCTGCCCACACATTCCTCCTGAAGAGAAGCCTCTTACCTAGAATGGCATTCTTCTCCACCTCCAGCATGTCCAAGGCCTTTGCAAATGTATCCCCCAGCCTAGCCACCATCTCTGGCATGTAGAGGTTGTTGTGAGTCCTGAAACAGAAGAACACTTGGTTTATACTCATGTAAGTCAACCTCTTTTCGCCCTTGACAGTGGAATCCTCTCCTTCAGCTTGTGGACAGCTCTTCTGAGGCAGATGATGAGGAAGGTGAGACCACGCACGTGTGCATGGGATCCCCCTTCCCCACCTGCAAAAATATTGGGGAAGCTGACCCAACAGAGGCATGGAGTGACTCCACCTCATGTCCTGAATCTCCTGGCTGCCCTTTCCACTTCTTTCAGTTCATCCCACCCCTTGCAAGCACCGGCAGTAAAAACTCCCAGCAATTCTCCAGATGATGCTGGGAACAACTTATCAGCTTGGCCAAAGGGATCAGAGAATGCATTTTTAAAACTGACAAGACATGGATTCTGTTGTCTCTAAAGATCTTCTGCACCTAAGGCCCCTGCAGAGGGAGGGGCTGTTTCAGCTCCAAAATACACACACTGCCCCTCAGAGATGGGTCACAGTCCCCAGAATGGCAGGTGGCATTGGAGGGACTCTAGTGAGAACATCAGTCTGATCAGATGTTACTCATGACAGGCACAGGTGGCCCCTGGACAACACACAGAGCTGGGAACAATTCCGCATCATAGGAAGTGGCCACTGCCAGCTGTCTGCAAGGGATACCAATTCAGCCATGGGTGGCTGGTTCTTGCCATCCAGGCCAAAATGGGTCCCCCTTCTTAGCCAGGGTACTGACACTCAGAGCTGGACTTGGCAGGGGTGTCTCTCTCACCTACCTCTCTCCTTTGAGACCTCAGACCTCCACTCTGGGTGTCGCCAGCTGCACACAGCACAAATCCTGCAGCCTCCTCCAAAACTGCAATGCCATTGTACCTGCTGCTAGAGGTGATCAAGGGCAACTCAGTATCTCCCCCTCGAGCAGCGTTTCCCAAAGCAGGGGGTACATGGGAATGGCTGGGGGAAGGAAGGGTGGACAGACCTCAGGATGTCCTCCAGAGTCTCAGCTTTCACTCATGTATTAATTATTGCTTTTTGGTTGTTTTTTTTAGGTCTATGTTCATAATTCTGGCAACCCTGATGCAGCGATGTCTGCCTGCATTTGCAGACAGCTCCAAAACAGCAACTATTCTGTTTCTCTCTGCAAGTGTTAAATACTTCCCTGCTCACTGCACATGAGGAAGGCAAGAATGTGAAATTCGTAAGAAAGAGCTACACAAATGACTTCTTGACTCATACTCTCATTCTGGGTTGGATCAAACACCATGCAACAGGCCTCAAAGGGGCATAAGCTGATTCAGCTTTGCCAAGAAGGGCCACGGAACAGCCCAGCTTCCACACTGGTTAATGCTGCCCCACTGACTCAAAAAGCTGTACATTTTTGCTTGAGGCTATCCTGAAACCTAGCCACAAAAATAATCTCTTGTATGTCTCCTGCCCACTCCATGCCAGTGTTGGCTTTGCCTCATGCTGGGCAGGAAGCTAGTCGGGCACATGCAAGGACTGTGGAATTGCAAAGGTGAACCCTGAAATCACACTGCATGGACTCCAGCAGGACAGGCCAGACAGTGATACCCTGAAGGTGTGGTCATGGTCCTTAGTTGTTTCAGAGTCCTTGAAACATTTTCTAAAGTCTGAGAGGTGTGAAGCTGATGTTCACTTACAGGGCAAGCTCTCCAATACTTTAGCAAGTTCCCAGTGGGAATGGAGGGAAAACGCTCAATCACCCACTCCCCACAGGAGTTAAAAAGGCATCCAACAGCCCTCATGTATGATGATCAGCACTCCTGGGCACCCCACACAAAGGAAAACAGTAAAACTAATTATGCTTTAGAAAAGACAAGCAAAGGATATGGCAGGACTTGGGGATTTTCAGTGATGGTCACAGGTCCGCTAGAAACAGTATCTGATGCCTAAAGAGAATGGCTTGTAAACCAAAAAATGAGTCCTTTAGTCCATGACTGAAGAATCTTTTTTCCAAATCTGGAGCTGTCTACAATGAAAATGCCTACAGCATCCATGTCTACCCAAGAATTCCTTCACCAGCATTAACGCTTTAGCAATGTCAGCATCGCGTCATCAGGAGTTCCAAAAAAGCCTTTGTCTAAGCAAAGCATTTGCTGAGCCTGAGCACTTAATTGGTAACAAAACATGAGCAAATCCCAGCACAATAATGGCTCTGCACCCATCAGGTCATGCAGAACTGACTGCAGAAATGCACAAAGGTGGTTGAAAATCACAATTTGGGTTTAAATTCAGGAGTGAACATTTTAAGCTAGAAGCTAGAAAACACCTGAATGAAATGAAGTACCACAGAGGACAGGAGAATCAGTACTCTGAAAACTGCAAGCAGTAATTAATAAAGCAACCTCAAAATAATTCATTAAATACAGCTACCAACACAGAGACAAATACAGGTAGGCACAATAAGATGCCACCGAAAACTACCTTATTTTTCCATTACCTAGACTACCTCATTCTTCTTAGTTCCTTGATCTCACCCATGACCTACCTTCAATCCACTTACCACCCTGGCAAAGGGCCCATGGCTTACCAGTTTCATTGCCTCTGTCTGCTAACACAGCAGCAGAATGCCACACACAATCCAGAGCTGTGGACCCACCTGCTCAGCCTGGAACTCCCGCTTTGTTAGCACTGGTGCCTGACTTGGAGCTCAGCTCAGCTGCAGCAGGATCCATGCTACTACAGATCTGCTCGCAGAGAAACCAACACAGCCTGCAGGGACTTCCATATCTCTGTCCCACATAAGCATGGGGATAAGCACTGGATGTTGCTTATTCCTACAGAGAGCTGCCTAATGGCACAGATCTAAGAGAAGTATCCATCCCCACATAGTAATGCAACTATGTCCCTGAAGGCATCCTCAACACAGACAGCTGTCCTGCTAGGCAGGCAGCCTTCCTCATATCCCTGTAACTCCTGCCTGCTGACAGGTGGCTACAGATTCCATGTTCTCCTGTGTGATCCATATTAAAGAGGGCTTGAGGAAGACAGACGTGGAAAAGGCACCTGAAGTCAGTAAAGAACACAACAGGAGCTGCATAGCACAAGATCCAGTTTTGCCAAAAAGATGTAAATATCATCAACACTTGCACTGGACAACTATGAGCTTGCAGTTGTCAAACAGAGGCCTATATATCCAGCAGCAGCAATGGAAAAATAGGAAGCATAAAGATCTTAATATATCATTCATTAATTCTTGTTGGAGCACCCAGCCTTAAGAAAAGCCTAGACACCTCTGAGCAAAGTACAGGTTTGTCCATGTATGTTACTACCACGTACACAGAAAATATTTTGGTCTACAGGTGAGATGCTTGAACAACACAGATGCATTATCTCAAAAAAAGCCCAAACCAGCCATGGAACCCCTTCCTTTATACACTGGCCAGAGAACATAGCTCATGTGTTCTCTTGGAGGTGGTGAACAGCCAGGCAGTTTCTGCTTCTTCACGAAACTGAAGTGACAGAAGATGGATGACAGTTTCCTAAACTTCTTGTAACAGAGATTCCAAGTGATTTTACTGAGGCGCAAGTTCTGGTAGGTACAGCGACTGCACGAGGAGAAAGTGTCTGCTGCAGCCTGCTCAGACCATGGGCCCTGGTTTAGGTGGTCTCACACAATGTGACACGTGGCAGGCACTGGAAGAAACAGCATGAGGCTACCGCTACTCAGGGCAACTCTACCTAACCCCTCCCGAAAACTCATCAATAGGATTTTCAGCCTTCCAGGATAAAAGGCAAAAACACTTCAAGCACAATTCTGTAGGTCTACCTGGTCACTGGCCAAAGTACCACACACTGTGCTACAGAGAGTTTAGTGATGAGAAACACTGCCAGCGTGGGCCAAGACAGCATGTGCTTGTCCCAACAGTCCAGCATGCTGCTTCTCTCTGGAAGCAGCATGTTCCTGAGCACAGTGACTACTAAACATACTTGACTAGACAGAGCTCAGGTAACAGGGCCCCTTCCCTTACACACACAGGAGTTGAAAAATCTAAGTGGATCTGAAAATGCGCTTTCTTAAGAGGCCCCTCTGCCAAGGACAGAGCATCAAGTTTTCAAGCATGTAACATTATCTCACAAAACTGTCCCAAAAGTCTGGCAAAATCCCAGTGTCAGGAATTACCCTGAGAGAGACTTCTCCTTTATAATTCTGGGAACTGTATTATTCAGGATTCCCCTTTTCTGCCTTTTCTTGTCCCCTCCCCTGGCTGCCTCAGACCTACACAACACTGGTGACACACAGAGAGGCACGGCATGGTAGCAACAGCCTGAGAGTATGCATCCACTGATTACAAGAAAAGACAGTGCCTCAGGAGGCTGCTGCTCATGTTCAGCAAAACCAGCTTAATTTAACACTGAAGAGAGAACAACGCCAACAGGATGTGATGAGACCTGGGACTGCCCTGGTGGTGATGGGAGAGGTGGCCTTGTAGGGGTTGAGGGCAGAGCAGAGATGTTAGTTGAGAAATCATTAACTGGGTGGCAGAACTGTAGCAGTGGAGGTAGGGGAGGCAACCCCAGCACAAGCTCCCATTAGCTTTGATGGCCTCTTGCAGGCCAGGCCAATGAACATTCAGAAGGCTTCAGTTTCCCCAGTGCCATTCCCCACTATAACCAGTCAGGAACAGTACTTGAGCACTGGCACCAGCCCATATTCCCGCTGGTTTCATTGGGCAAACATGCTTTGAGCATTCCACATATTTATCACAGTTCAGCTTTAAGAGATTTATAAGCCAACATAAATGATTTCAAGTCAACTTGACCCACCTTATGAGAGCAAGTAAATTGTCAAAAAGCTTCAGGACTTGCTCAGTGCAGGGATTACGGTACATTGGAGTTCCATTGGGCAGGTATCCCAAAAAGAATCCCCCAGCTTTTGCCTCTTCAGTAGCAGCAGGCCAACGAGCTCGTTTCACAACTCCCAGAATGGTGTACACACAAAAGCTTATCTGCAGCAAGAGATGTGAAGAAAGCATTTATTAGCCAGATCACAGTCTGAATCAACAGGCTTTCAGAGAAACATGTCATCACCCCATCTAAAAGGGAATGTTTCCTCCCAAATTTGCCCAAAACCACAACATATAGTGAGCCTAACCTGGTGATAGGAACAAACTCAGGTGAGTCTGCTGCCAGGAAAGCGCAGCCAACAATCATGCTGTATTTCACCAACCTCAGAGAGCCCCTGGTAGGATGGTCTAGGAATTCGCTACCAGACAAAGCATCAATGCCAACCACCTCAAGAGCATGCCAGCAGCCAGGTAGGCTGCTAAAAGTAAGGGTGTAGACCATCAGTTCCTCAAGTCCTTCATGTGCTGGGACAGATGCAGGATCCAAGATGATACAATTGCATTAGCCCCAAATCACAAGCACATCTCTATGGACTGCATTTCAGTGTCTTCTACAGATCTAAGGACAGCAACTCCAACTGCAGTCCAAGTGAAGACTTTACACCAACAACTCAACACAAATCTCCTCAGATGAATTTGAATTATTCTGTGCTGCAGTCTGAGCATGATGTTTTCCATAGTGCCTGTTTAAAAAGCACAATTCACTGTATCATATTTCCAAAAATCATGTAAACCATTTGCTTCTCCAAAACCAAACTCTATTAAACGAAGAGTAGGAAACAGTGTGCTTCACTGTGATAAATAATGTGGTTTTGCATGGCCAGCATGCTATTTACTGTAGCTTAAAGAGCAAAGGCCAGCCTGTTATTCTGCAATCTGAAAAACCTATTGATCTGCACTCTAAAGAAGTACATGATCAGGAGACCTCATGTGTAATCACAAGAGAAATGGGATGGAAGGAGGCAGGTCTCCTTTCACTAATGATTACACCTCTCCTGGTAATGATACTCACTCTAGACCGGTTCAGGCCACTAGGATCTTCCAAGACTGGATCAGCAATTTTGTTGTCTGCACCCACATAGGATATAAAGGCTTCAGGATCTGAGAGGACTCTGGCAGCAGCAAAAGACAGCAATGGGATTATTGTTTGTACCAGGGAATTTAAGCAGAGCTTTGCACTGGCAATGAACATCTAACAAATAAAGAACAGGCTAGAGAGGCTAGGCAGTACTCCATCCTGTACATGAGAACATGATTAAAAAGCATCAGAGATGTGTACACTCTCCAAACATTATCAGTTCTCTTGGGCTGTGGAGATCTAAAAGATTCAAACCTCTTACAAAGAAAGCCTTGCTGGGAAAACTCTTGTGCAAGCCCAGCTACACAGAGTTGCAGGATCTCTCAGCTTTACTAAGAACTCAGCTTCCTACCTTCTCCTGGGAATGAGAAGGATGTCTTTCTTTTATTTCTCATTTTCTGCAAATGCTTTGAGCATACTGGGCAGTGTTCCTTCATTACCTTAAGCAATTCCTACCCACAAATTTTCAGCGAACAGTATTTAGTCTGTTGGCAGTTTCTGAACTGTAGGAGAACTATTATCACAATGACTGCTCACAGCACAGGAGGTCAAGAGGCAGCCCATCACCCTCTATGGCTTGTGTGTTTCCTTGCCAGGCACAGCATTACCTCCCCAACACCTCCAGCTCAAAAGCTGGAGAAGAAATGACCAACAGAAAGAAAAATAACCCATACCTCTGCATCTCTGGGGAGAGCCATAAGCCAGCCACAGGAGCCATGAGCTCCTCCAGGAAAGCTTTCTGTCGCTCATAGTCCTTAAACTGGTTGCTGATGAGGACAAGGGCCTCCATAAGAGCACACTTCTCCATCTGTGTCAGAAGCAGCTCATTTGACAGCAGCTGTTTCACGTGGTTGTACAACATCTCAAAGTTTGGCTAGAAAACACATACAAGTGGAAAAGCATCATGCATTTGGTATGGAGGAGGGCCACTGGGGGAGGTAGAGAAGGGGTGTACTGTACAGCTAGACGAGCATGTGTGTTACCTCTTCTCTACATAACCATCTCCTCCTCAAGTTTCTCTGCATGTTCAGTCTAAGAGAACTTCTATTCTTCCCTATCCCTCTATCATTATCCTGCATCCATTTAACTTTAATTCTCCAGAATATGAAGAGGAAATATGAAATACGAAGAGGAAATCTCTCCTTAGGCACTTATATCCCTTAAAGCAGTGCCACACCTCAAAACAGTTCTGGTGCTTTTATTTGCTCACAGAAAGCACCTTGCTTTTTTGGGCAGACTTAGGACTCTTCCACTTCTTTGCTTGTGGAAAGTAACAATTCATATGGTTATGATGAATGCCACAGGAATTCTTGGATTTCTTCCCTTCCTTCTCCAGTTGCCATTACATTTACCCATAATTTTGTACAAGCATTAACAATTATCCCCTTCAGCAAAGTCATCTGAACAACTTTTGGGGCAACTCTGGGTCCTTGGCTCTTCCAGTGAGGATGCGTGGCAGGGCCATGGCAATGGGCCATGCCCACTGGTCAAGGACCAATACAGTGGAACAAAACCCAATCTATTAGTTCTCAGCATCAGTTGCAGAATGCAGACTGGAACCTCCAAACTACCTTAATTAACATCCTTTAAAAATGTCTTTGTTTAAACTAGCAGTGTGCTATGGTCCTCCCATAATCCTAGGTCCCACTCCACAGAAACACATCTAAAGAACGTTGCATGCAGAGACTGTTTACTTCAGCAAAACAAACACAACACAGCTCATGGAATTTAAATATATTTGTCTTCTAATTCTTCAAGCTCATCCAGAACATAAATACTTTCCTTTTCCTCCTATATTAGGCTAAGTAACAGAAGAAAATCTAGTGATTAGCTATGCTAGTGTCTTCAGTTAAGGAATCAACTGAGACCACTACAGGTGATAACACGGACGTTCAGCAAACATTGCCATAAAACCAATGCAATGCTGCTTGTATCCTCCTCATCTATTTTACATTTAACTTGCCAGCCTACAATTCAACTCCTCAGGCAGAAAAATTTTCAGCGGGTGAGAAAAGAGGTGCAGGGAATGAACCACCTGCCCTGCAGCAGGAATGTTACTTGTGAGGAAAGCAGAGACTGTAGCCAAAGAAGCTGAAGATCCCACAAAACCCAACTGTAACTGAGGCAAGACTCTTCATGACAGTTGCATTTACATACCAGGACAAGCTGAGGGTAATCCCGGCACATCTTTATGATTGAGGAGCATGCATGCCTTCTCACATTCTTTACTGCTCGAGTTCTAGGAGCCTGGACAGACACAACAAACTTCAATGCAACAAAACAAAAGTTCAGCCAAAGGCAGGGTATCCTCAAGAGACAAATTCATTATATACAGATTTCTGCACTGTTGAGCACAGATCAAAAAAACATTTCCATTCCTCCCCTGCTCCCTCCAAACAACCATGCAGCAACCATATTTCCTCTGAAGCAGTAGTCAGCTCAAGACATCCATGTTCAAACAAGCTGTACTTCAGGAGTGAGGATGCATGGCTCATACTATTTCAAGACTCCAAGCACTCCTTAGTTAACTGGTGGGTTTACAGCCATCCTTCAGAGCCATGTATACCAAGTACTGAAAAAGTACCCAGAGCTGCTGAAGGGATTTCACTCTCAGGAAGGCCAGCACTCACTAAGGAGTACTAAGTGTACTGGCCTTAGAGTACACCCGTGGCCTTCTAAGCTTGTGAGCCAAAGCCTAGTAGGCTATGTCAACCACAGAGATCAGCAATATCTAGACTACCCAGCTTTTTCATGAGCAGAACTACACTTGAGAAGCCTGTACTTCAGCAGAGTCTTCAGACTCAAGATGCTCTCTCCACTAGAATATGATTTGATCCAACTGTTACAGCTCATTAGTAGATAAAAATTCAGACATACCTTACTTTCTTCTACAACTTCAAAGGTAACTGAAGAAAACAGCTGTGAGAAAAGGGAGGAAAAAATCAAAAAACTCGTATCATTTGTTAATATTTAGCACTCCTGTCTGTTTGAGCTCAAGGAAGAGGTAATAAAGATTTTAGTGCAATTTCACTGAAGTCAGTGAAGAACGCCTGAGTGAGCTGAGAGATGAATCATCAATACAGTGAGGCCTTGAAATAAAACATGGCCAGAGCATGCACTTAATACTAAGATTTAAGGCTAAGAACTACAAAATTTGGGTTAATTGACATCACTCTTCTTGTTACAAGCCTCAGTCTCAGTTTCTCCCATCTTTAACATGAAAGATACTCCTTCCCTGACAGCAACACCAAGAGGATTGACTCCTGCAGTTTTAAGTTTAGTCCAAGAGCCCTGCACCACAAAAAGCTGATGTGATTTTAGCAGGGTCTTCACATACCTACCTTGGAAAGTACTTGTGGGAGGTATTCTGGTCGGTAAGTGACAAATGGAAAGAGAGCAGAGACATTGGTGAGCACACAGGACAGGATGAGAGGATCTTTTGTTTCAAAATTAAGGACAAGCTGCAGCAGATCTATGCCATCATTCACTGGGATTTCCTACAAAGGTAGCAAAAAAAAAAAGAAGAAAAAGGGAGGCAACACTCAATACTTCAACCTGCAGTATACTTCCTACAAAACCTAGGAAAAAGGCTGAGGCAAAAAGGACAGCAGCATTGCCACTGTTGATAGAGCAGTCTTGAGACATCAGCCTCTGGTCCCCATACTATTGCTTGCACCTCTGGGAAAGGCAAATTTCCTCTCTCAGTCTGTCTCCCAATTCTCCTCTTGACATTGTCCAACAGATTCCATGCTTAACCAGCTGAATTGACCCATATAATTATTCTACTGTGATTAGACTGATGAGTACATGAGCAGCTTAATCTAATTAAAAAATCAAGTCAATCTACATCAAACTGATCCTTCTGATTTGCCTGCTATTGAACAAAAGACAGAGAGAAAATGCTTCTGATCTACTCTCTGGGCGTAAATTCCCCTCATTTAGTTAGAAATTAAGAAAAAAGATTAAAAATCTAATAAGGGGATAATTAAACAAACCCAAGAAATTTTTTCCTTAAGCAATCTCTCCTCCTCTAGCATGGCACTATGTAAAAGCATGTCACGTGAGCACTCTCCAGTGACTTCTCATCCCACAGTGTCCAAAACTAAGACATGTCAGTATGAGTTTGGTGTCATCAAAAGAAGGATCATTACTCCTCTTGAGAAAGGCTCACCAAACAATGTGGGTTTTGCATGCAGGTAACCAGTTACTACAACCTGCTCAAGTTGCTCATAACTGCAAAAACCCACTGGTGCCAACCCAGAAGAAGCCAGGAGAGAAGGCAGGAGCATGGGGTACACATACATCTTTATCCATGGTTCGAAATATCTGGCTGATGACGCTCTCCGAGAAGAAGGTCATGGCTTCCCACTGCACAAAGGATGGAGAGAAGATGGAGCAGAGACCTTCGCCTGTCTTAGCTGAAAGGAAGAGAACACTGGAGCTCTCACCATGCTCCTCAACAGCAGCCTGGTAAGTTCCTGTGCTGCAACACCTTAGCACTCTCAAGTATTTTAAGCACACAGCTCTCCCTGCAGATGCCTGGCAGGGATGCACTGGGAGCAATTACAGTAATCCTGTGTGATTTGCCTCATTCAAGGGAAGACTCCTGAGGCAAAAGTCTTGGAGGTACTATGCAGAGCAATATGAACAAATCACAGAAGGGAAAAGAAGGGAAACCAGACTCAGCATTGAAGGCAAGACTGCCCTCAGTGTGACTTTGCAGAGCACCAAGCAGCCTTCCTCCACAGCAGGGAAAGGAAAGTGAATGACAAGGGATTTGCCAGATAGGCATAACTTCCCTAGCAAAAGTAATCAATATGTTACAAAGATAAAATGGGCCAAATAAATTTAAATTTGTATCAGAGGGACAGCTGTACCTATTTTGCAGAGAGATTTGGGGGAAGGAAAGGAGCCAGCGGCTTCACATTACTTATTCCATACGTTAGACTCCAAAGGGATAAATTAGGGAAGAGGTAAGTTTGACTTGGTTTCGCTTTTAACTTGCAAAAACCTTAAAAGCCTGAAAATCTAGCATGGAGTCTTAGCCACCACTTCAAAAACTCCAACAACATCAAAAAAAAACAAAACAACAACAACAAAACAAAAACAAACAAAACAAACAAAAACCAAAACCAAAAACCAAAAACAAACAAAAAAAACCCCCAACAAACCCCATATCCCTATTTTTTTTCAGGTAACCTACAGTTCATGGGTCCAGTATCAACAGGAGCTGTGAGTTGGTACTTCAGCCATTCACCAGCCATTTGGAAGCCAGTTAGAGGGTCCAGACGACAAGCCATCCTTATCACCTCCCCTTGCTGGGCTCGGAAAGCTGCAGGGAAAAACCACACACTAAGAAACCAGCTTATGCTGCAAATTTTGCAGACCCACAAGCATTACAGACTTTTGCTTTAGTAAAAGCTGTGTAGTGGGGACAGATACACAAACAGTAAAGCAGGTACACCAGGGTGGGCAATTTTTGAAGTGACTTAAGTGGACTAAAAAAAGACAGACTAACTTTGTCTTTGTACTTAAAAAAGTACAACTAAAATGCAGTATGAATTATGAAAATCTATGCTAAACCAGACTTACTACAATTAAGCCTCTATTTCTCACTTAAAATATTCCTCAAACTACAAACACTACTAAATATTCTTCTAAATAAACTACTACTAAATAGTCTTCAAACTATAATTTCCAGTGCTTGCTGCTTACAGAGCATCTTGGGGTACTGAGATAAAATACCAGCATTAGATAACTTACCACTTCCTTTAGCTAAACACACTTTTCCTACATCATTCAACTAATGACAAACAAATCTGAACTTAAAACCCAGTTGCCTTGTTTTCAATTACAAAGATACTAAAAACAAAGTACAGAACAGGAATTTCACTTGTTCCAAGATATTCTAGTGCATGACCACGCAAAAGAATCAGCTCTGCTGAGTACACAAATGCAATGTGCATTGTTTAATAAAGTTGTGTTGCCAAGTAATTTTATTTTGTGTTTCAAAGTAGTTATATTCTCTTGTATATGTAATGTCTTCAATATAACTTAACCCTCTAAAACTATTTCAGATTCTGGCTTTGCACATTTAGCTACTTTATAGTTTCTATCCAAACAGATTTATTACAGTAAGTAAAACCATTTAGTAAGCAATAAAAATGCAATCCTTAAAATCTTCAGACATAAATGTAAAAGGTAAAAATTTATGTAATTTATTCAATGTATCCTCTCACCCACCAAGTTAGTACCAAATTACACCAGCCAGTGACAACCAACTTCAGTTTTAGGAAAAAAAATACAAAATGAAAGAAAAAGTAAAATCATTAATATCCAGTGCTGGTTTAAGATCCTGATTAAATCTGGCTATTTAATTGCTCAACTCTAGCTATTGGTACTAAACCAGAAGCTTCTTACCAGGGCCAAGACAGATGTTATTCCTGGGATGACATCTAAAGTCTTTTGTAAGCTGCCTTCCTCTCCTAAACCTGAGCATGACTTGAGGCTGTTTGATGTCCTCCTCTAGGTGACCAAAAGACACATTTGCTTTGACACCAGAATGCTATTAGGCCATCTATCTGACTGGCCAGCAAAACAACGGCAAATCATAAAATTAAACACATGAGCTGCCCCAGAAAAATCCTAACTTAATTTAATCCAGATCCAGACTTAAAAAGTTGAGAAACAAATGGAGGCAGCCAAGCCAATTTGGTAGGCTCCAAGCTCAGCCAGTGACTAAAAGCAGGAAGAAAGGCACAGACAACAGAATGCACAAAGGGTCATGGCGACTTACAGTTGAAGAAGGCATTGAAGTCCTCATCACTGTCAAAATCAAAACGGGAGTATTCACAGCTGGGACTGTCTGCTTTGGAAGGAAAGCCCACCTGGAGACAAAGTGGAAAAAGTCAGGAAGAAACAGAAGTCACCCATCACACCTAACAGCAGCTTCAAGGAGACGAAGCCTGGAGGCAAGGAGCAAGATACAACCGTGCTCAGCAGCCTGGAGATCATGTCTGGCCACAACACAATAAAAATGTAGTTTCTTCCCCCATGACCCACAGGCCACGCTCACCAGGCACCTTCTGACAACTAACTGTGATTTCCACATACCTTCACCAGGTTGGTCATAGATGCACGGAGATACTTGGGAACAACAGCCAGTAACAAAGGGTCATGAGACAGAACTTCATGTCGGAAGAGGGCTCCCCATGTGATCTGGGTGGAAGAGCGCAGAAACTGGGGGAAGAAGAGAGAAAAGAGAGGAGCAGAGGAGGATTTCAGTGCTGAAATTTCCATTGCTAACATTAAGTGTTGCTATCAGAAAGCAACAGCAAATTATACTATTAAGCTGAGGCCAAGGCACCTTGAAGGCACACCCCAAATTCTCAGAAAGCCAAAAATCTCTAATATTAGGGCTGGTTGCAAATTCTGCATTTTCTACTCAGTTCTCTGTCAGGAACTGCTCCTGATAGGGTGGTAATGGAGTAGAAAACACTGCCTTCCAGGTCTTCAGCTGAAATGGAGAGCCTAGACAGCAATATTTAGCAGCTAAAGTTCTGCAGTTTTCTACAGGCTAGCCCAATTATGCATTCACACACACAGACACATGTGAGACTTTCAGCCCTTTACATACATACCTGGCTGGGATGGGTTGTGAAGGCTAAAAATGACTCAAGGTATTTTCCAAAGTTGGCTGGTGTTTCCACATCACAATCTGAGCCCTATGAGGAACATGAAGTATTTCAGACAAAATACTAACTTTATGGCAGGCTGGGCTCACAAATGGTATGTTTCAGGGTAAAGCAGGAGCACTACATCCAAGGCCATAGACTGTAAAGGAGCAGAGACAGAAACACTGAACAACTGATTTTTTTTCTGAAACCAGTATAGCCCAAGGAACATTAAGTTCTGTTGACTAGCCTGGAGGTGCTGGAGACACCACCACCCTCATTCAAGAGTAAAGGGTGACTTCTTACATAGTGGAGTTCCATAAAACTAAATTCACAACCACTGCTGCTGCTTTGAGTCACAATTTTACTCCTATTGGATCAAACCCACACAGCAGTACCAAAATAGGGCAATTCACACTGAAGAACTTCACAAGAAAATACATCCAGATAATTTCACTTGATTTTTCCAAATGTTCTGTGTATTTAACATATGGGTATCCATGACCAGTAACTTTCTTGGAAGTTTGTCAGGAAATTAAGTTTTGCCCGAAGCCATAAATTCAAGGTTTTGCTGCTTCTCACAAATTATAACATGACCTGGTACCCTCAAGATCCCTGAAATTGTACCACTCAGTGCTGCCTGTCCCAAGTGAATCTGAATTAGCAAGCTCCATCTCATTACTTCATTATGGATTAACAGCTCCTACTGCCTAACAGCAAGTGGAGTCACTGCAAGTAGTAATGGCACCTTGTATGCTGTCCATTCTTTTTAGGGATGAATTCTCAAAGGTTTGTTTTTCTCCCTCCCTATGAGACTTTACTTTGCTCTATCACTTTTACATGCTGGTTGCCTCAGTCTCCCCACAAACAGCATCTCCCAATAAGCCTCCTTAATGTAGAAGCACCGAGCTGAATGGAGTGGGAATTCAGCACCAGCATGGCACGAACAGTATGAATGTGCAACTTCATGTCAACATTGACATAAAGCTGAACAAAAGATAAACAGAAGGAACAAAACCTATTTCTTCCTTCAGCTTGAGAGAGTCTTGGTAGAAGAACAGACAGGTATACTTTCTGAGTTACTGCTATTGGGAAATTTAGGAGGCTTCCAATAGAAGAGTAATTTCCTGGATTAGATTTTCTGTAGCAGTAGTCAGCTAAAAACCTGACCAATTTTCAGTGAAGCTCAGCATTTTACAGAGGTTATAGGAAATGGTTTAGATGACAGCAAAGGCCTGGCATCAGTCAGGGTCCCTCCAGTCTACACTCCTATGACTTGGCAGGATAGAGTTTACCCACTTAAAAGCAGAGCCATTTCTGCCTTTTGGAAATGCATGGAGAGAACCCTACAGCTGCCAAATGTGCAGAGAGAACCCTGGTCCTACCTTAGATCAGGGTTGCCTCAAGCCCCAGCTCTAAAAACTAGCCCTGCCAGGGTTGCTGTTGGTATTAACAAAGACTTACTAGCAACGCACATAGCTGGCTGCCCAACGCGCACAAAACTTGGCAAAGTCTCTTCAAGAAAACGTAGTGCTTCTCCACCAGGCCTTCTCCATCTGCTGTCCTGGGAATTAGGGAAAGGGGGAAAAACAGGATTACAGTTACTCACACTGTAGGTGACAGGCACACTGCTGTCTATCTTGTAGATAAAAAGAGGACTAGAGCAATTTGATTTTATCGCACTGGGATTTTCTCTGCTATTATCAAGAAGTACTGCTTTACTGGCATATAAAACTTCTGAAACTGCCTCTTTGAAAGAGTCCCTCCTCCATATCAGTTTCAGGCTAAAACAGAAAGCCAGGGAAGCTGTGATATTTGTCTTTGTGTTTCAATTATGGGGTTTGGAAAAAAATGCCTGGTTTTCCATGTTTTGCAAAAGAAATGGTGGTTTTTCTTCTCTCCTATCCAGGCCCCGCTTCCTTAGCTTAAGCAGCAATATCTTTTGCACCTACAAAGCCACTTGTATGCAGTTTTGTGTGAAATTACGGCAGCATCACGGTACTCACTGGGCAGCAGAGAGGATGCAGTGCATGGCAACATCTCCAAACAAGACCATCAGAGGCTTCCGATCCTCCAGCTTACCCTATGCACAAAACACAGCACATGCCTCAATTAGAACATAACTATTTATTCCCATCTATCTACATAAATATTTATTTCCATCTGCAAGAAAAATTAGGAGAGTCACGATTTTCTTTCCATTTGAGGATAGACTTAAGAGTCCACACATAATTCAAATAAAAACTTGCCAAAATTCCAAGGTATCTGATATAAAAAATGTCTCCAAGCAATTCCACTACAAGTATTTTAAATGGCAAAGCCGACCCTGAGACATAATCTTTTATTCAGTGGCTAGTTACTTACAGGCAGCTGATAAACACTCAGTCTTGACACTCAGCTGCTTGTGACTGAATGGGTCAAATCACCTGTCTAAATCCTGCTGTCATGTCTCTGAGCTGCCAGGTAACACAGCTGACAACATTATTTTCCACTTCACAGTTGTAGGAAGTGGGGAGTAAAAGGTCAGTGAGGACCTCCAAGTTCAAACTGCAAGAAGTGAGCACAAATTTTGGAGAAGGTTCCAATGGTTGCTCCATGTATTGTGCTGCCATGACATTCACACCAAATACCATTAACATAATCAGCTAAATTTGAATTTTGACTCTCAGATAAAAGGGCAAAGATAGGATTGCTCAATCTGAAAAATTATATAGGAGAATGGGAGAAAGATAAAAGGGAACCAGAAGAGCTGGGGAGGAAGAACTCACTTTCCTGCTGACAGCAATCAGGAGACATTCTGCTGCTCCAACTTGGAGTTCAGGCTCATTTAGCAGCAGACACAACATCTCCAAGAGCTTGCAGTTGTCTGCTGTAATATGGCTTAGGGCTACCCAGTCAATGTAGCCAGCCAAAGTGTTGAGTGCTGCTATCCCCACACGACAGTTTGCCTGGGCCTGTGAAAAGAGAGGAGGCATGAGGTCAGAGCCAGAGAAAAACACCAACTCCCATCTAAAGTCCTCCACTCCCTGAAATAACAGTACCAAGAACCCCCCTGAGAAAGTGAGAGATTTGGACCCTTCTGCTGCCACTCCTCACTTGTCTCTTCTCAAGGCGTTCGTATTAAGAGTGAACAAATCTGCATGAAACTGCAGGCAACAGACTCAAAAGCCTGGGAAAAGCCTAGTTCTAAGTAACCTTCATCTTAACAATTACTAATGAGCTCCCATATAGCTCCACTCACCTTTGGTTCCTGAGCCAAATCAGTATTCTGAAAAAGGAAACAAGAGAGGGTAAGTGAACAGCTACAGCATACACTTCCACCTAACCACCTATAAACCTTATCCTCAAGGACACAGCCAAAAAAGGGGGTGCATCACAGTCTCCCACTCAGGACATTGCTGAAGCCAAAAAAGTCACCTCTGCAGTCCCCAGCCAGGTAGGACAACAGGACTCTGAACTGCCAAGTTAAGCCACAATTCCCCTCTCATCCAAAATGTAGCACTCCAGTCAGCAAGCACCAGGGAGACACAGGACAAGAAGGAAAGACATTTTGGTTCCCCTTGGAGGCTTCCAGGAAAGAAACTTTTGACCTTTAAGAGCATCTTACACCCAAAAGCCAAACTCTGAAAAGATGCTGGTGGCTTTTATGATTCAGGTCTGAAAGGGTGATTTGTCCACGGTCAGAAGGGCAGCTGGAGAAAGCTGGAGCAACAACTTACAGCCTGACTCCCAGGCCTAGGACACTGAACAGCAACAATGCACTGCCTGTACCATCTATCTGCTTAATGCATACAAGTCCCTCAGGTACTCGGGTTTGATTTGTTTTTCAGATGTAAAGACACCACAAGCATTTCTTTCTACTGGAGGGTTTTGGTTTGGACTATTCATTGCAATGATTTTTTAAGTTAATCAGCTTGAGTCCCCAACATTTCATATACGACCCACCTAATAAACACGTTTATCTATTTATCCATCATACTTATATGCACTGCTTAAGACATAATGATGGTCTTGGGGACCTGTCCATCACCTCCCCCAGTCTGTGTGCAAACATGTGAACACCCAACCCTCAGAAATGACCCTCTGCATGAACAGCCCAAAGATCTGCTAACCTGAGAAGTGGTGAGGACTTCTTGTTCCTGGGGTGCTCCAACCTTGCCAATCAGAAAGATTCCACCATTAGTGGAAGCAGCCACACTTCAGAGCCTCAAGCATTGCAATGCAAACCTTACCTAGAAATGCATTTCAACCAGACTACGAAACACACAAGGGTCACCCTCCCGCCACCAAGAACTGCACAGAAAACTGCCTGCTTTACAGGGAGGGTTGCTTAGCCTGACAGTGCATCAGAAAGATATACAGAAGTCAGGTAGAAAAAGGGTTTTTCATTGCTTCCCAGTTTCACATTTAGTATAACTCTGGATTTTAATCAACGGAAAAAAGAATATGAGATATGACTAAGCAACTCGTTTCTAGTTTGGTTACTTCACTGTGCTTCACTCTTAAATCCACTTCCTTCTCACACGAATAGACTGGGGTAGGGACTTCCCTTCATCATGCATTATGACTGACCCACACATCACTGATTCTAGATAAGAATTCAGGAATGAAATCTATTTACACAAAAACAGATGAGTATTCTTCACTACAACTTTGCAAAAAAAGGGCTTCCTGACTTGAGCTCTTGGAGAAAAGGACCAGATGCCCAGAATCATGTTGAGACATCAGAAACTCATGCATTTTGGTGCATCACCTCAAATGTAGCACTGCAGCATGAGAGAGCAGACACATTTCCTGGATGGCATCGCTTAATCACTGTGTGTTACATAAACCACCCCAAATTACCTGTTTCTGCCACAACCACACCTTCACTCTGCTGAGCTGTACACCCCTGGTGCCAGCACGCATTCCAACAGTATGGATGAAGCATGCATCCACTCAAGCCATTTACACCAGCAAAATCAGAGTATCAATAGTAACACTATCAGCCTTGTGTGTTCAGTCTCTCTGAAGCACCAGCTTCCCAGGCCACAGCAGATCCCTACCTCAGAGTGGCAGCAACAGATTTCAGTTTCTGCACTTGCTTCCCCAACAATTTGCAAGCTGCATCTCAATTCCTAAATGCCTCCAGCACAGACTAAACCCAAGGGACGGAGACTCTTACCATGCATCTGTACTTGCTGACATTCTGCTGCAGGGCATTTAGTAGAAAGCTGAAGATCTTCTCCATGTTCTGGGTGAGGGTTTGCTGGATATCTCGTCGCCGCTGGGTAGGTAGAGTTTGAAAAGTCACCACATCCTCTGCCAAACGTAGGAGGATGAACATCACCAGTTCTGTCTGAGTTTCCTGATGTCCCAAAGTGAAATACACTCCATCAGCACAGTCCAAACATTAAAATCTCTAGAGACTAGCTCAAAGACGTGGAAAGAAAGAATGCATGCATGAAGACATGTTGAGAAAACCAACAAGCAGGATGGCCCTCTCTCTCTGCTAAAGTCATCTCAGGATAGCTTAATCTTACAGGGATTTTTGAGTCTATCACCAACCTGTCTCACTTGACCATGAGTGACTTAGATTTTCCTCAAGATGATGGAAGACTGAACCCCATACTAAGAGCAAGCAAAAGAGACCGGACAGTTGTGTTCCATACCCCTTGCTTGGAGAGGGTATCCAGCTCCTTTAGCATGTCAGGCCAGTGCTGAGGCCATTCCCGCTTGATCATCTCCACCACAATGCGAGACAGCACATCCTTAATGTGACTTTCCTCCTCCAGAATACTTTGAGTTCCCTGTGACAGTAAGGGGACAGTTACACAAAACAGCAAGCACCAGGCATTTGTAACTCTGACCTGGGAAACACAGTGTTTACAAACATGTGTTCTAAACAGACACTAAAACCAAAACAAAACACAACTTTGGGCAGCTCTTCATTGCAGCTACCTTAGATGACACTCCTATACTCCCAAACATCCATAGCTAATATACTCTGGGAACCAGAAGGATTCTCCTCAAAAGAAAGTCCCTTGGTCACCAGAGCAATCACAGCAACAGAGAAAACATGACTAAGATAATAGCTTTAGTATTTTTGCAAAGAAAAAGAACAGCCATAGTTACTGAATTTCCTCCTAAGAAAAGAAAAGGTACCTTATATATGTTATACAAGCCTCACAACTTCCTGCCATGTGAGGTAACATGGCTATTCAACTGACAAGACAGAGAAAAGCACTGAAATAACCAGAGATGCAAAGCAAAAAAGCAGTGAAATGCAAAACTGAATTCAGGTCCTCTGTGCTAATTAACTGGAGTATTTTTTACTTTTGCTCTAACATTTCAGGGAACAGCCTGGGGCAGCAGGTACTTACACTAGATATAAGGCCCATAACATTGTTCTTTAGATAAACTTTTTCTAGGCGAGGCATATTGTTCCAACGGTATCTGTTAAAAGTAAACAAACAAAAAGGAAACGAAATCAAAACATTTGTAACATGTGATCTTTTGCCTTCACTCTCAAGGAACCATTGCTTCTTTATCTAAACTACAGACACTAGAGCTGCCTGCCTCTGCCAGCACCCAATCCTTTAATAAAAAGGCTGAGTTAAAACTCCTGCTGGCAAATAGGCGTGCCTCATCGAGGTCAACAGACAACAGAAGCAGCAGCACAAGCACAAAGCATCAGGTCTGTAGAGGCGGCAGAGAAAGGAATCTCAGAACTGAACTAATACAAAGCCTCTTTGTTAGCAGAAGACCAATGACAGAACGCTGCAAAGACCTACTGGTAAACCCAGTGTACTTATTTTGTGATGTCAACGTGTCTTACAGCTCAGTGAATTCACCTTCCCAACCTGCCCAAAAGCAATTCTCTCTTCTCCTTCTTTTACAGAAAAAGAAAAAAATCCAGAACAGGACTGCACCTGTCCTCTGCTGCAGAACAAACTCCCTGTGTCCTGAAAGTGCCTCCCTGGGTGGGGCGAGGTGCCGGAATGGGCACAGATCCCACGCCAGCACCGGGTGGCGGCAGGCCGGGACCCTTCCCAGGCTCGGCGGCACGGGACAAGCTGACTTACTTGACCACATGCTCCAGGATTTGCAGGCCGAAGTGCCTGACGATGGCCGTCTGCGTCTTCTCCGCCAGCTTCAGCCCGCAGGGCACGCAGATGGGGCACTTCTCCTTGAACTCCTCGCAGAACTAGAGGAAGAAGGGCCGGGACACGTACACGCAGTTACACAGCGGGGCAGGAGGTGGCAGCCCCATCCCCGGCGGAGCACGCCGAGGGACACGCGGCAGCTCCACGACGGCTCCCAGCACCTCCCGGGACCGACCCGCCAGGCTCTCGCTCGCCCCAGGGCCGGGCGGACGGGGCGCCCGCGTGGCCGGAGCCCAGCGTCCTCCCTCCCTCCCCGTCCGGGCGGTACCTTGAGGGCCTCCAGGCGGTACCGCTGCGTGGACGCCGGGTCCATGATGACGGTGACCGCCTTCACCAGCTGCTCGCAGAGGCCGCTCACCTGCTCGGCGGACATGGCGGCGGCGGCGGCGGACGCGCGCCACCGGCCACCCACGAGAGGGACGAGCGGGGCGGCCGGGACGCAGGTCCGCGCATGCGCCTTGGGAAGCACGGGGACACGGGGAGAACGCGGGCGCCGCGCACCGTCGCGGCGGGGACACGCGCACGCCCCACCGCACCCTGGAGAACTACGACTCCCGACGTGCCCCACGCGGAAAGTACGGGTGCCGCAAAGCGGCGGGCCGAGGCGGAGCTCTCCGCCCCACCGAGCGGGCGGTTATTCAATCATCCACTCAGTCGGGCGGGAGCCGGTGACGGGATGTCGCGGGGCCGGGAGCGTGTGGTGGCCCTGGTAGACATGGACTGCTTCTTCATGCAGGTGGAGCAGCGCCTCGACCCGCAGCTGCGCGGCCGGCCTTGCGCCGTGGTGCAGTACACCGAGTGGCAGGGCGGCGGGTACGTAGGAGAGCCGGCTTGGCGACCCCGGCTCCTCGTCCCATCCCGCTCCCCGCGGGGCCGGGCCCGCCCTGCACTTCACCTCCGTGTCTTGGCAGGATCATCGCGGTGAGCTACGAGGCGCGTGCCTTCGGCGTGTCCCGCGGGATGTGGGCGTCGGAGGCGCGGGCGCTGTGCCCCGAGCTGGCGCTGGCCCGGGTGCCGCAGGCGCGGGGCAAGGCGGACCTCACACGGTGAGAGCGGGGGCCGGGGGTGGCGGCGGCGGCGCGGGCCTCCCTGGTGGCGCGGGGCGGCGGCTGAGGCCGTGCCCGCCGCCCGGCAGGTACCGGGAGGCCAGCGCGGAGGTGATGCAGGTGCTGTCGCGCTTCGCCGCCATCGAGCGCGCGAGCATCGACGAGGCGTACCTGGACCTGACGGGCAGCGCGCGCCACCGGCTGCGCGACCTGGGCGGGCGCCCCCTGCCGGCCGCGCTGCTGCCCAGCACCTTCGTGCAGGGACTGCCCGGAGAGCCCGGCCCCGATCCCGGCGGGAAGGGTAGGCACCGACCCCCGATCCCCCCGGGAAAGATCCACTCCGCCTGCTTTGTCTCCCCCGAATCGAGAGAGTGTAAACGGGGTCTGTGTTTTCCGCAGTTAATGGCTTTGAAGGTGCCTGCTTCTCCCTGTGGTTGGAATGTGCTTACAGAAGCCTGCGGCTGCTGGCTGAGACTGGCTGATGCTGCGTGTCCCTTTGCTGGGCTAAGCAAGAAGTGCCATGTCATGCCCCCTTGTGATCCCTTTTGTGTCCCTTTTCTAGAGGAGCTGCGGCAACGTGGTTTGGACGAGTGGCTGGCGTCGCTGTCTTTCGATAACCCCGATTGTCCTGACCTGCAGCTGACCATGGGCGCAGTAATTGTGGAAGAAATTAGGGTGGCAGTGGAAGCAGCTACCGGTTTCAGGTGTTCAGCTGGCATCTCGCACAACAAGGTACGTGCATAACGCATCAGCCTGATTTCTTCTGGGTAGCAGAGTCAGAACATGCTGTAGATGCTCTCCTATACTTACAACTCTCCTGTAGAAGATGAATCAAGCTAGGAATGCAACCATTGTGATCGCACCTTCAGAGAAATTATAAGACATCTGGAAATGGGAAGAGTTGTTTCCTTGGAGCTGTGGCCTGGGAAGTCAGCAATCCACTCATTTACTGCCTAGATTCCTGGTGTACCATGGAATGCACTAGGAATGTTATCCTCCAGGTGCTCACTAGGAGTGAGCTCACTAGGAACAAAAGAAGTGTTTTCTGTAGAAAAAACACAAGCATAAAGCACGTAATCTTCACCTTGAGTTTCAGGCAACAGTCACTGTAGCCAGTTTTACTGATGCAAATTCCCAGTGACTCGGTGGCAGAAGAGCACCAGACTGGGGCACTGAGGTGAGCTGGGTTGCTTTTTGTCTTTCTGGTGAGTCAGTGTTTACCCTGCTGGCTGTGGGGATTTGGGTGATGCTCAGCCAGCTGCTGAGAGCAGCCACAGGAGCTCTTGGTGCATGACAGCAGCTGCAGAAACAAACGGACTTTGATGCTATAGTTACAGAGGGTTTCCTGCTGGGTGAAATGCAGGCCGATTTACTGAGACCACCCCTTTTGTTCTGCAGAACAGGGGTTTCTTTATACAGGTATGACTTTATAAAGGCAGGTTCTGACTTAAAAAAAAAAAAAATGAACACTAAATGGATGCTTCAGAGTTCAAGGAAGATATGTTTCATCTTAGCCTGTTGCAGAAACATCTGGTACTACTGCCAGCCATACAAAGGGACTGGAACTGGTTCTGCATCGGCTCAGTTTGAAACTAGAGCAGATTGTGAAGCAGAAATGAGCTAGCTGAGGAAGGTCACTGGTGTAGAAATTTCCAGTGGAAGGTATGTTCAATTTGCCTTTTTGCTTTCCTTAATCAAGAATAACAGAGAACTTCCCTGATATTCCTAGCAGCTTCTCCCAGCTTCCATTTTCTATGCCAGTGGGTTTTTGAGAGAGTATGGACATTGCAATGTACTGTGCTATCCTTGAAGAACTGTGTATCTGTAGCAGCAAGCACAGTGCAAAGATCACCACAACATACTTGTGGCTGTGCAGAACACTGTGCTGTGATTCCACAGCCAGCTCACCTCGGTGGGTACAAACCTTTTCTGCAGAGCAAAGGTGGTGCTCTCAGTAAATCAGCCTGCATTTCACCGCCAGGAAACCCTCTGTAGCTACAGCATCAAAGTCGTCAAAGTCCGTTTGTTTCTGCAGCTGCTGTCATGCACCAAGAGCTCCTGTGGCTGCTCTCAGCAGCTGGCTGAGCATCACCCAAATCCCCACAGCCAGCAGGGTAAACACTGACTCACCAGAAAGATGAAAGCCAACCCAGCTCACTATAGTGCCCCAATCTGGTGTTTTTCTGCCACCAAGTCGCTGGGAATTTGTGTCAGTAGAAAGCATTCTCAGGCTACAGTGACTGTTGCCTGAAACTCAAGGTGAAGATTACGTGCTTTATGCTTGTGTTTTTTCTACAGACAACTCTCCCAAGGAGCTGCTTTTTCCAATGAAGTACCTTGTTAGAGTACACTAGGAACCCAGATGATGAACGAGTCCAAAAAATTTGTAAGCACCTGGAGGATAACAGCATGGTTTTCTTAAGAGCTGCTCATACCGAGTTCATTTATGTGCCCTCTTTGACAGCATAAGTAGCCAAATGTGCAGGAAAGACTACAGATGTGAGGTGTTGACCTTAAGGTTTCTAACACAACTCACCCTGAGCTAAATAACCTGATGATGACACTATAGCAGACAACTTGACTGAAGTTGTCTGCAGGGCATGCATCTAGCTGAAGAAAATATTACAGATGATTTTGTTTAGTGAGTTGCACTCAAACGGAGATGTTTAGAATGGGATCTTGGGGGGATCCATCTGAGATTTGCTAAGAGTCAGTATTTTCACTGAAGTCTACAGAGAGAGATCAGCTGTATGAATTTAGGTGTTGCACAGATGGGGCTCAGGACCTGGGCTGTGAAAGTTCTGAGCTTGAAAAAGCTTAGAATCAGTCTGAAATCACCAAACAGTGCTTCTGATGTTCCTTTTATGCTCACTGACTGCTTTTGTGGTTTATAGAAAAAAAAAGGAACCAGCAGGATTTTGACTAAGTCACAGTAAGGCAGGAAGTAGCCTGGAGTTGTTGTGGACAAGCAGCAGGATGAGTCAGTAATAGAAGTGCTCTTGTAGAAATGCCAAATCCTGTTTCAGCATGTGCAGTTTACAGAAGGTGTCAGAAAAAGTAAATGATTTCTCCCCATGAAGTCTCAGTGATTGGTTGGGCTGCATCACGTCACTTTATGAGGTGGGTAAACTTGGAAGTTTCCAGCCAGACAATAAAAACAGTGTTTGGACATCTGAAAAGGGATCTACTTTGTCTAGAAAACTAATTCAAATGTATGTAAGCCTATAAAAAATGGGCTGTTAATAAAGATCATAGCTCAATAGGCAAGCAAGAAATTTTGCTTAGTTACAGGATGTGTGGCAAAGCAGTGAAAGCGGAAGTTATTAGAGTTGTTCAATAAAACCTCAAACACCCAGCTAAACGTACTTCAAACTGGTCTGTGTATTTTTGACCCTGTGGTAACTTAAGAGTGGGAAGGGAAGCTGTGTAGGAGGACGTGCCTTCCAGGCTAGCAATTCTGCATTTTAAAAATTTCCTTTTGCAGCACAATACCGCTGCAGACCTCACAGAGAGAAAATGAAAATAATGACATTGAGAAAAAGCAAGATAAACAGAGAAAATGAAGGAGTAAGACACAGTGAGAGACATAGCCTGGGGAAGACTGTGGGCATGCTGTGAAAGCTCTAGCATGCTTGCCTGATGGAAAACTGTAGCAACGACAACAGATGATAGATAGATCTTTATCTGCCTGGAGTAGGAGTCCAGCAATTCACAGAACTAAAGCCTGGAAGCAGCTTTGCTTTCAGAGTATCCAGCTAGCATATGTTGAACCCTGAGGTAGATACTGCCTAAGAGCAAGCAGTGGTGCACCCTGCACACATTCCTAGCAGTGATTCTGAAGGCAGCTCTTAGAGGTGGTGCAGCACAAGCTGTTGGGTAGAGTCACATTAGGCCAGGGCAGTGTGTGTAATAACAGTTTCCACCCTCTTCTGTGTTACAGACACTGGCAAAACTGGCCTGTGGGTTGAACAAGCCCAACCGCCAGACACTGGTGTCTGCACGATTTGTGCCGCAGCTCTTCAGCCAATTGCCTGTCAGCAGCATGTAAGTACCAGGGAGCTGCTGCTTTAGTGCAGCCCGGGGCTGCTCCTGGCCACATCAGCACGGCAATTTGATGCTCACTGATAGCAGCCAGTAGAAGCCAGCAAAGGCTCTCAGCTCCACAGTAACTGCTCATCAGTGCTCCTAGCAAATAGAGGGAATCCTGCCAGTGATCCCTCACGGCTCTGAGCGACAATTCATGGGGAGTGTACTTGGGGAGTTGCAGCCCTGCTGGTGAAAGAACCACAATCCAAAAGCCCACTAGCAGCCTGTGGGCATCCTTTCCCAGGGTAAGGCTGTGCTAAGCCAGAAGCAACTATGGGCAAGGAGGCCATAGCTGTTCCCCAGCGTGAGTGACAACTGTGCTCACAGAGAGCAGATGTAGTTTGCTTTGGAGCATCCACACTGTGCACAGGTACTTTTCCTGGTATTGGGAAGAGTTACAACACCGCTGCTCCAGAGGAATGGATCCTTAATGCTGCTTTCCAGACCTGCACTGTTGTTCCCTGCCTTCTGTGTCTTGCAAGGGATGGAGAGGGATGTGTGTGGGAAAGGGTCCTGTCTGTGTAGGAAGAAGGAAGCTGTATGTGAGGCATTCTTCAGAGCATGGTTTGAGATCAGATGAAGCTGAGGGAGAAGCTGGGGGACCCAAGGAGCAGTTCCTACATCAACTCCTATATGTCCTCTTACTGTGAGCAGAAGAAATGTTAAGTGTTCTTTTTGTTCTGTTAGTTCCTAGCAGCTTCTAGCTGTCCTCATGTAGGAACAGCTGCTGCAATGAGAATTGTCACAGTCTCCACATGATGCTTCATTTGTGTTTTCTCTTTTTCCTTGTTTCTCTGCCATAGCCGTAACCTGGGAGGCAAGCTGGGCACTGCTATCACAGACATCCTGGGAGTGGAGTACATCGGGGAGCTGACACAGTTCAGTGAGACTGAGCTCCAGACACATTTTGGAGACAAAACTGGGTAATGATGAACCGCTCACCACAACTTGGCTCTTGGCAGGAACTGAGACTTCCTTTCAGTCACAGAACCTTTTAGGTTGTTCTGCTGTGATTAGGAAGGTTGGAAGGTAAAACTTCAGTGACATCTTTGGGAAGCATTGATCTCTCAGGTGCACAGCAGGTTTCCAATCTTGCCTGCTCCCAGACACCCTCCCCAGGATAAAATTTTGCTTGTCAGCCAGTGTCTCAGCCTTCCTCTATGGCAACCAAGTATTGGATCAAAGAGCTGGTTCTCTGCAGGCTGGGAAGAGGGCAGTCAAGAGAGTCTCGTCACAGGAAATTACAGGGCTGGACTGGAGCCTGAAACACAACTTCTGGGCCCAGAACAGCCGTTGGACTGCCCTGTGGACTGGTCAACTGTTGCCACTTCAGGAGAAGAGGTGGAGGAGTTGTGCTGACAGGCAGTTGTGGCCTGATGGAGTCTTGCCTGTTCAGCTGTGGCTGCAACTGTAGAGCTGAGGATGAGAGACAGTCACAGCTTGTACTGAGTTGAAAGCAGGGCTCAGCAGGAGATTGATGCGCTGCCCAATGATGCCTGTCTGTAGCTGGCTTAATCTCATGCTTTCTCTGTGGCTTTCAGGTCTTGGCTCTATGACTTGTGCAGAGGAATTGAAGAGGAACCTGTGAAAAACCGGTACCTGCCCCAGTCTATTGGCTGCAGCAAGAACTTCCCTGGGAAGTCAGCCCTGGCCACACAGAAGGCGGTAGGAGAAGCCTACATCTAGCTTAAGGCTTGGCTTTCATACTGGAGAAGATAAGAATACTAAAAACTGAGACTAGCTTGCAAAACTGCTGCTTTTCTGCACAATTATGCCCTGAAACTCAGACTAGAGGCCTAGTCGAAGAAGGTGGTTTGAGCTCTGGAAGTCTCAGTTGACAAAAATGTATTGGTGAACTCCTGCACAAAGAGGTCCATTCTGGTTGTAATTCCCATGAGCAGAACGGTCTGTGCTGTTCAAAAGTTATTCACAGTGCCAAGCTTCAAGAGCATTGTTGCTAGAAGGAAGGTAACTAGCTCAAAGAAAGAGGCAGGATGTGCTTTAGCTATTAGCTGGGGTGAGGTTCCCACTGAGCTGTAGAAACATGGAAAGAGAAATCCAGGACAGGGAACCTAGATTACTTGGAAAAGTCTAGTAGTAATGCTGCAGGGCTTGTGTGGTATCTAGAATGTCCTTGCCTGCAGTGTTGAATCTCAGCTGGACTGATTTCTCAAGGTCTACTACAGATATGGGGCCTTACAATAGTCTGTCTATTCCAGTCTGATCCCCCACCAGCATTCCCCAGTGTGCAGAGCATTACTCTTGATTGTGGTACTGCTTTGAGAAGAGGCCCAACCTATCTATTACCCCTGCTTTGTCCAGGTGCAGCACTGGCTCCTGCAGCTGGCCTTGGAGCTGGAATCCAGACTGAACAAGGACAGGAGCCAGGTAAGGAGGGGAGGCAAGGAGGGCACATAGTGCATTTGCACCATGAGTGGTTTGCAGCAGGCTGAGGGTGGTATGTGGGAAGGGAGGAAATCTGCTCACCCACAGACGTGTGCCTATGCTGAGGTGTCCCAAGTAGAGAGGTGTGCAGGAGCATGGCCAGGCAGGACGGTTCTGCCCCAGAACACTGCAGGGTTAAGAACAATCCTTGTCCCATGCTTTAGGATGCAGGGATCGAAAAGCCACTGCACCTTCCTTCTGCTGCGCTGCCGCTCCCTTTTGCAAGCCCTTTGCTGATACAGGTGTGCCCATGGGCTCCTATCTCAATGGTAGGCTGCAGGCCAGGGTGGGAGCAATCCACCAGCTTTGGCACTGCCGTGGGGCCAAAAAAAGTGTGGAGCTGCCTTTGAGGGAAAGCAAGGACTAGCTGCTTCCCATCCTGTGTGACACAGTTGTGCAAGCATTTGTTGTTGTGTATCCCATCCCTTGGCAATCCGGCTGGGCAGGACATATTGTTCCACCCCACCATTGGGAGATGGCAGGGGGTGGGGGTCTGGGGAGGGCTCCAAGCAGGCAACAGCCCCCTCGGCTGTTCCTGCCCGTTCCTGCAGGAGTGGCTGGAAGCACAGCTCTGCTCTCCCGGCAGAACCACCGCGTGGCCCGGCAGCTGATGGTGGCGATCCGCCAGCAAGGGGACACCCGGGTGTCGCGTCTGTGCGCCCTGTCCCGCTACGATGCCCAGAAAATGTGCAACGATGCCTTCACCCTCATCCAAAACTGCAATGTGGCTGGAGCTCACCAGGCAGCATGGTGAGTGTGAGATGAGTGTGAGGGTCACCTCTGTCAGGACTGGTTCTGATGTGGGAGGTACTGGATGAGCCAGAGACTTGTTGGAAAGGGACTCAAGTTAATTTGAGTGGCAGGAAAAGTGATTCCCAGCACCCTCACAGTAGAGTGCAGCAACCTTCTAGCACTAGGATAGCCTGGCCTCTTCTGAGCCCCATGTCTGGTGAGACACTTCTGTACTTGGAGCTGAGGATTGCTGCTGGCTGGGGTTTGTCCAGCTGCAGCAAGGATGTCCTGGCCCTGCAGGGCTGAAGAAGTTAGCTAAGCCTTGTTGTCCTACCCTAAGGACAAAACTTTTTGTGAGGAAGCCATTGGGTCAGAAAGAAAAATGAAAGTGCTCAGCTCCTGTCTTCATTTCCTTCCTTCCTTCTGCTCTGCAATGAAGGAAAGAAGGTCCTGTCTGTTAAACTCTGGCAAGGCTGCTGCTCCCTTAGGGCTCTCTCATTTCACAGCAGCTTCAGCCTGTAGTGGACTGAGAGTCCAAGCAGGCAGTTGGTGCCTTCTGCTCCAATACCCTTCCTTTGGGAGTTGCTGCTTTGGAAAAAGGGGTTCTGCTTTGCCCAGCACAGCCTGCTATGTCTATTCTGGGAGTAGTAATACTTTGTCAGAGCAAACATCTCTTCCACCTCTTGTCAGATACTACAGTTCCCTGTTGTGTGTTGTTCCAAATCTTACCTTCAAAGATTTCTTGCTTTCCAGGCTGTTGTCTGAGCTGATGTTGCTCTGTCCTTTGCAGGTCTCCACCGCTGATTTCAGTGCAACTCTCGGCAAGCAAGTTCTCGGAGCCTGTCACCCTCTCTACAGGCATTGCCACCTTCCTGACGGGTGATACCCAGCCTGATGGCACTGCCACCACCAGCCAAAATGCCATGTCTTGTGGGAGGGCCAGGGTCAAGTTCTTTAGGAGCCCAAGCAAAGAGCTTCGGCAGAAGCCAGGTAGCGCTATTGAGTCGTTCTTCCAAAAGGCAGCAGAACGGCAGCCGTCACAGGCAGCGGCAGCAACCACTGGTGCCGCTGCAGAGTCAGCTGTGCCCAGCTCCCCGGAGCAGCGAGAGAGGGCTGCTCTTGGCTTGCCTGTTGGACTTCCCTCTATGCAGTGTGACCAGGAGTCCCCTGGGAAGCAGAGTCCCAGCGATGCCAGCCCTGCTTCTCCATACCAGAAGCTTCCCCGGGAGAAGTTGCCATCAGATGCTGCACAAACACTCTCAACTCCACCCAGCTCCAGGACCCTTCTGAAATTAGAACCAGCTATTGAGGGAAATGAGAATTTGCCACCCTCTCCTGAGCTCACCCTGCTGCCTCCTGCCTCTCCAGGCGACCAACAGCGCTGTGAGAAGTGTGACCAGCTTGTGCTGGTATGGGAGTTCCCAGAGCACATGGACTACCACTTTGCTCTGGAGCTGCAAAACTCTTTCCTGGAGCCCAGCCCTCCCATTGCTCCAGAAGCTCCCAATGCAAAGGTTGTGGCTTCCAGGTCTCCTGCCAAGGCAAAGAACAAGCCCAAGACTTCAGCAGGATCTAGTGCAAAACGACCCAAAGAAGCTGTGACAAGAACTTTAGATTTTTTCTTTAAGCCTTTGCCTCCTTAACTCCCAGCCACACACTGGGTGTTTTTAAAGAATCAGAATTTTTAAAGAATCAGTATTTTAAAAGAATCAGTGTTTTTAAATATGGCTAAAATTTTTTATATTGCCCGTCAGGTTTTAATGCTAAAAAGTCTAATAAATTATGTCCACCCCAAGTCTAAGAGCAACTGGAACTCATGAGTTGTGTAGATGTAGCCAGTTCAGCTGGTGGCAGCTAAGCCTGCCTCTCCCTGCCTGGTGCTACTAGAAGCTGCATGGTACTCTCACCTACACTTCTTGCCATAGGTATTTCCATGACATCATTGCTCAGTAATTCTGTTCCTCCTATAAAAGCAGCCACTGTAAGTGCAGCAGCTTATCCTGGGGAATCTCCAGCTAAGCCTTGGTTTGAACCCCTGTCTAATCACTCAGTTTGATACTTTCAACTTATGTTTCTACTCTGGCTGCAATTGCAGGCCTTGCTCTTATTGTGTAATTTATATGTGGTAGCTTAGCCTTGTTGTTCCTTTTCCCCTCTACCTGGAAGACACTGATTTTTATCCCCTCCTTCCCACACCCCAGGATTTATGTTATACATGGTTTGGCAATTCCCTCTGTGTAGCAGTCCATTGCATGATGCTTATCAGCAGCTCAGGAGCACACAAGAAAGACTGCTTCTGTCATACAAGACTTGAGGAAGCAGTAGCTGCATATGCATACTTTTTGGTGGGCTTTTTGAAAACTTTGCATTAATTCATAATAATTGCTATTGACACATAAACAGTCTGCTGCTGGAGCCCTTGGTGCAAGAGATAGAAAACATGCCAAGAGTCACAAAGCCCACTGTGAAAGCTTTTGTCCAGTGTAGAATGCATAACCACATTTTTCCTCCTTCCCAGACTGTGAGTGATACTGGATACAATTTGCTGACAGGTATCTGTTCTGACTGTGCTCTGCCAAATGATTTGTTCAGCTCTTTGGGCCACAGGTCACAGTAAAGTGGCCACTCCAGAGCTCCACAGATTACAACAACCAACAAAGCAGAGTATCATGGAGGGGACAAGCAGGCACTGAGAGAGGGTGAGACTGGCTCCAGGACAAGAGAAGTGCTTGCCTTCAGCTGCCTGGCAGGGCTCAGCTCTACTACACTGCGAGCTGCCTGGAGCCTGCCAGAAGCTCTTCTGCCAGTAATTTGAACGTGGCTGCTGGGAGGGGGGAAAGAATGTGCCACGTCAAGGCAGCACTGGGTGGGGTTAGGAAACGCATTGCAGGGAGTTTCATCAGCTGCAGGCTTCCCTTCCTTGGGTAGGGGGGGAGAGAGAGCCTTTCAGGCAGCAAATAATGATGTGAACTGCAGCTCTGTGTCTATGTGCTGTTTTCTGAACTGCATCATCGTAAATGCAGCTGCTCTCTCCTTCCAGCAGACAGCCTGTGCTGGGATGCTGCTACATTACTGTCAGTGGAGTCTAATACTTAATAACTAGTCGTGAGATTTCAAGAACAAGAAGCTCGTTCTGGTACGTGCAGCTCTGCAGTAGAGGAAGGAATTACGGAGTCACTCCCTCTAATGACAGTCCTAACATTGCAAAGTGACAAGTTTCCCAAAGTCCTCACGTGAAGAGAAACAGCAACCAGTCTGGCAGGATTGCCTCATCTCCTGTGACAGTGGCACATCTCATTTCCTAAGTGTCCTGCAGGACTGGACTCTGCAGATTCCACTATCTGACACAAAAACAAGTTTAGAAGGGGCAAATCCTTTTGGTCCCAAGTCATCTCTACAAGGAAACCTTTCTGCCTCTACTTGTCCCAAGGGAAGAACCTGTTCTCATGAAGACAAGGCAAGTCATAAACCTCTTGATAAGGTCGAAGCTATTTTAAAAACAAATCACCGGTTAGGTGTGTGCCCTAGAAAGCGTCTCTTTAATTAGGCTCTGGGGGAATTTGTGACTGTGAAGAGGCTCTCCCTGCAGCCTGTTCCGCCCACACTGCCCAAAGTGCTGTGCTCAGGGTGACGTGGCTGCCTGTGACCTCAGGCTGCACACCCAGGCTTACTCAGATAAGCCGGGAGCGCAAGATTGTAAACAGCAGCGCGTGCATTCTTTCCACACCACGGCGCGGTATTTATGGCGTTGAATGCAGGAAGCTTAGGAACGGGTGAAGGGTAGCCAGCTCCAGCTGTGACCCAGCTCCAAGGGCAGCAGGGTAAGAGCCCAGCTCCACCCTCACTCACCGTACAACTCAGCCAGCAAACTCAATAAAACATGTTTATTCTGTACATTTATATAGATGCTTGGAGAACTGGGACAATCCCCAGCATTAGAAAAATTCAAGACAACAAAACAGCAATTATGAAGAGCATGGCACCAAGAACAGTCATGCCACAGATGGCAGGGATGAGGTGAGACCAGCCATCAGCTGTTTCAGAAAGGTCACAGCACCCCCCTTTGGGGCACAAAACACCAGTGCTGCTGCAAAGAGCTGGAGTCCCCCATCCCCAGGCAGCTTTCTTTGTGACCCGCTAGCACCAAAGGGAAGAGCCTGCTGGCAGCTGGGGCCTGTCCTTCTTGCAGGCATTGGTGAAAAGACTGCATCATTTGAATACCCAGCCCACTGCCAGAATGGGAAAAAAAGGGCATCCTGCTTGAGCAGTGACCCTGAGCCAGCATCTCCTTTCTCTCTGCTGGGGATGCAGCAGTTTTCAGCTGGATCGGTGCTCCCTTCAAGGGACAGGTCACTCCTGCATCTATTAAGCTGCCTTCCCTTCATTTATACCACCACTTGTCAGGCTTCCCCCCACCTCAGCATGCTCTTGGCAGGGTGCAGCCCCCACCTTCCCACCCCACGACGGCCTCGCCCAGTGCAGAGACCCAGGGCCCCGCAGCAGTGCCTGTGCCAGCGGCCCAGCAGCAGAACCTGCTCTCAGGGTAGCAGAAGGGCCACTTGGGTGTCCAGGGCTACCCCAGGCCCTCGCCCTTCTCCTCAGTCTGGGCTAGCAGGCCACCACACCAACCAGCAGGGCTTGCTGAAGGCCTTCTGCTCACAGCACACACATTTGGTCTAACAGTCAACAATAAAACCAAAAGCCTATGTACAGCTTTACAGACCCTGCTGCACCCTCCAGGTTACACAGTAGAGCTGCACGACAGAAAGTGGGAGACCTGTGCTCTGCTCTACATACAGAGTCCTTGCTGGCAACATCAGCTTTTCTCTGACAATAAACACCAGTGGCAGTGGAAAGAAAGGAATTTGTGCTCCAAGAGGAATAAAAATCATGCCACTGTCAAAACAGAAGTTACCTGGTTTTGTGTAGGTAATGTAGCCTATCCTCCTCACGCATTAAGGCAAGTGTGTGAGGAACGAGGTGGGCTGGGAACAGCCACACCAGGGAGCCTACTGCAAACCACTGCTACCAATGTGCAGATGGCACCTTCAGGTGAACATCCATGAAAACAACCTGCTTACATCAGCACAGGCCCAGGCCCTGCTCTGCTCCACAGAATGGCCTCCTTCCTGTCCAGCTGCTGCAAGGAACAGATGCAAATACAAACTCTGTCTTCATGATGTTATGTCAGGAGGCTGTGCCATTCAGAGCAGCCACAGCTTTCTGGGAGTCAGAAAGAGGGAGGCTGAAGAAATGTGTACATGTGAGTGGGGAACAGGACATCTGTCCAACAGTAAGACACTCAGATTGGAGTAACGCAAAACCAATGCACAAATGGACACACAGCAGATTAAAGCCAACCAAGATTCAAAAGGTTAAAAAGTGTCCTGAATGCATTCTGAGAGGTTCAGCCAAGCCCCTGCTGTGGGTAGCATGGCCTCTTCCATCCCCTGCCCAGGATGACTTGAGAGAACACTGTTATCAATCCAGTGCTCAGAGAGCAGAAATGGGACCAGACCTTGTGTCAGAGATGGAAAAACATCCCTTCACTGTTTGTCCTCAAGGGTGCTGCGCCTCCCAACCAGCAATTTTCAAACAGTAAACAAAGCCAAAACTTGCTTGCCCAGGTCTGCAGGTACCTCTGATCTATTCTGAAGGAGGGCAGGGTAATGAACGCTGCAGGCGATGTGGAGAACATGCTTAACTTGTCCCACGTACGGCACTGGATGCAAGAATCTCTCCCATGCTCCATCTCACAGTGCAGAGGAGGGACATCCACACTAGAACGGGACAGCAGCAGCTCCAGGCATTGCTCAGAAAGCCACAGGAGCGTCCAGCCTTCTCCCCAGGTGCTGGTGATTGGGTATTTCTTCGACCTACTGGTAGTCAGAAGCTCAGCTGTCCAGGCCCCAGGGACTCCTCCAGGCCGTTTTCTTTGGTGGTGATGGCTTGGAGGTCAGTGACATGCCCAATGCCTTTGGTGACTCCTTCACGGAAAAGTAGTTTGGCTCCAATCTTCAAGTATTCAGGATGCTTGATGAACCTGAAACAGACAACTGCCTTCTCTCCTGTTCGCAGCTTGTCCTGGAAAGAAAAATGGGAGAGCTTAGATCCATCTCCCAAGCTGATGCATGCAGAAAGAGGTGCATGTGGATGGTAAGAAGACAAAGCAAATGAGCAGCCTTCTTCAGACTGCATGGCTTGAGCCCTTCCCATTACTGCATATATAACAAGAAACAGGAAGACACAAGCTCTGAAGGATGGAGAGTTCACCTCTTTAACATGTTTGGAGGAAAAGCAACCAAATGGGCAAGATAAAGGGGTAGAGTCTGCTCCTAGGAAGGGACACAGCTACTCAAAATATCAGCAGCCCCCAGTTTTACTAGAGGGCATGGTGGAATCCCAACAAACCCCACAGGGAGGTGCATCTTCCTCCCCTTTCTTCCCATGGCCTACCTTTCCATGGATCTTCTCTACGATAGCTGTCTGTCGCACATTCCCCACATGCACCGTCACCTGAAACCCCTTCCGGAAAGTTGTGGCATGGAATAACAGCACGATCTCGGCTTCAAACACTGAGCAGATGGTGGGGTTCATTTCTGGGCTCACCATGACCATGCCCTGCAGAACAACCCAAGGCTCAGACCATTTAGGGCCAGTCCCTTTGCTTCTGAACAGCCCCTAAAACCACAAACACAGCTCCACTCTGTGACTTGGGCTTGCATCCCATTCTCAGCCTTGTACTCATTGTACTTTGTAACCTGGCCATTTCCTCCCCTCCCAGCAAGTTTCCCACAAACATTTCTACTTCATTCCCACCCTACCAATGGGGAATGTCCAGGGAAGCCTCCAGCCCTGCTCACTGGACCAGTGAACAACCTGGCCGCAGCAGGACTAACCTTGCGCAGCAGGGAGCGGTCGAAGGGTCCGAGGGCCAGGGTGGCTGCCTGCCCAGCCCGCAGCACGCGGCAGGCAGAGCGGTTCCGTTGGATACTGCACACTTTCAGACGCAGGAACTTCCCGTCATCAGTGGGACCAACCACCAAGTTCTCCCCTTCTCGGCAGATCCCACTGCCCAGGGTAGAACAGCAGGACACAGTTAATCAGGAGACAAAGGCATTTCACCCTCCAAGATTAACCTGAACAAATTCCCTGGGGCCAAGTCTTTGGACTCTTACCCTGGACCAACTAACAGGGGCACAAAGCTGCTGAGAACCAGGATTTCTTACAACAGGAGTGAAAGCCACACTATCACTCTTAAGAATTCCATGTACAGACAGGGGCCACTACACCCCTAGTGCTCTGCCACACTGCTTTTGTTTCTGGTGGAGAGACCTCAGATGACACTCCTTCAGTGTGGATGTGCTGGTGGCCAAACTGCTCTGATCGCTCCCGAACATGTAGGGACAGCTACCTTTTCATGGGATACCATGCAGTTAATCCCTGCTGGAATCAAAGTATCTACCTTTTACATTTCCTCCCCCTGCTTGAGGAAGGAAGAAAGCAACTCCTTGGGATCATGCCTGACCTCTGCCAACTCTAGATTCCAGCATGCCTTCTTTCAGCATGCTTCAGGACACATTCCTAATCCAGCAACTTTAGAGCAGACTGTCTGCTTGCCACCACATGACCAATGGTCTGCTCATGTCACTTCCCAACACCCTATAGGGCTCTACTCTCACTTGGCTCAGTCATATGCCTGCAGTCAGGACTGAGGCTCACACAGCTTCCACTTCTGCAGCAGGTGACTCTAACCTTTTGGGAACTCCAGAAACCATTCACATCCACGTGTATCTGCCTAGGCTCACTTACCTTGACAGAGTTCCTCCCACAACAGTCCCCACCTCTGGCACCGTATAAATTTCATCAACCTGCAGCAAGGCCAACAAGAATAAGTTGCTCAGACAGACAGCTATGAAACAGCTCTCCAGAATGAGGACAAAGAGCCCACCCTTTGTGTGGTCATCAGATACCTTCTCAGAGCTTCACCAGCTCCCACTACCTTCCCATTAGAGGAACAAACCTCGGCCTTTTAAATAGCAACCAGAGAAATTATCTTATCTCTGAGACACACATTGCATGGTTAGGACAGATCCAGTCTATCAGGCTTTTCTCAAGGACCAAGTCCTTGTTTTAATGTCTCTCAATAGTCCAGGAGTTCACCACATCTCTAACCATGGTGTCCAAATTCCCCAAATTCCCCAAACGTCTCTCCCATGGCACAGCAATGAGTCCAGTATCAGAACTGGAAACAAACTACCCTTACCCACCTGAAATTCTGTAAGTTGCTGCATTAATTCTTCCTGCTCTTTACTGTTGGTGAGTGGAGGGAGGATGTTGAGGAAGACTTTCAAGAGATCCAGGTTCTCCCCAGAAACACTGGACAGTGTGAAGATTGGGGTGATGCTGTCAGACACAAATAGACAGAAATAAGCAGAAGGCCACAGTGTAGCTTCAGAAGGTTTCTGGGATTCTGAATCTACTGTGACCCGCAGGAAGATGGATACTACACCAGTAAGTGACTAAAGCAGGAAGGCTAGGTACAACTCAACAGTAACCTCTGCCTCAATGTTTGGTTGAGGCACCAATCCCTTATCAACACACATTATTCTCATGAAGAAGTAACTCTAATGCAGCCTTTGCACCCAGAGCCCAGAAAAAAGTTTGGGAGGGGAAAATGCCTTCTTGGAGAATGCAAAGGTAGGAAACTTGATAAGGAGCAGAGATGTTCAAGATGTAGTCACCTCCTCTGTGTTCACCCTTCCCCAGCTCTGCACAGCAGCCCAGTCTGAATTGTCTGCTCCCAAGAGAAGAAAGGAATGGTCTCTTACTTGGGAGATTGTGCAAACTGTTGTGCTGCTGTAACAGCATCATCGTCTGAATTCACAAGTAGGGGAAGCTTGTTGCAGCCTGGCTGCTTCAGGATTCGCTCCAGCTGCTTCACTGTCCGTTCCACAGTGGCTTTTGAACACAAGTCGACTTTGCTGATGACAATGAAGAAGGGGACCTTGAGGGCCATGGCCAAGCCCAAGTGCTCTCGTGTTGTGCCCGCTGCAGGAGACAAGTGAGAGTGTAGGTGCAGCAGCAGTCACCACTGTAGCTTGCTTATGCCGATAGCTGTGTCTCCTGGCTATCCCATGGGCCCACTCTAGAGATTTCACTGTAACTGCTTAGCTCATCACGTATTGAAAAAGCACAATTATTCTTTTAAACAAAACCAAACATCAGTTCAGAAAAATAAAAACTACCAAGAAATTTTGTGACTGATCTGTCTGCTTCAGAAAGACGCAGTACTTTTCATTCTTTGGCCAAAGTTTGTCAGAGAATGGTCACAAAAATGTCAGAGATAGATGTGGGAGAACTCTAGATGCCTTTTTACAAGACTTTGGGATTCATAATCCCTAAGAACATGTCAAAGTTGTTTTCTTTTCTGAGAAACACAGCCCCAAATCCCAAACAAAGCCTCTCTGTCCAGGGTACAGTTTAATGTGGTCTACAGCTGGTAAGAGGATTCCAGATATACTCCCCTCCCAGGCACTCATAGACACTGGCTTACAAGATATCAGTAGAAGCTTACAAATTAATTAACTTTTCTGACAACCACTGACAGCTGACAAGGACTCATTCCCCCATTCTCCACTCCTCTTCACATGTTGCAGTAAATCCATGCAGACAGGGCAACACTCACCAATGCCGGTGTTGGCGCTAACCACCAGCATGGCAAAGTCTGGGCAGTAGCTGGTGAGGCCAAAGATGGTTGTTTTCAGATACTTGTGGTGGCCAGCCAGGTCAATGAAAGTGATCATTTTGGAAGAACTCTCACAGATCTCTTCTGCTGTCCTGGAGTCACTGTAATTTACCACCTAAGGGATAAGGAGCTTGTGAGTGAGGAAGCCCCAGTAGGCAAGTAATGAAAACCCAGCTCTTATCTCTCCACTTTGATGTCAGAATTACTAAGTAGAGATCATCCACCATGGGTGCAAGAAACAGTGTCTGTTGCGAACAGACAACCAACACTCAGGTTCAGCTTACGGGACACAGAACATTACCACCTCTCTTCCCTCCTGTCCCACTCACAGTTCTAACAGGTGGGTAATCCTGTTCTCCTCCAGCTTTCTGAGTTCAGCAACCCACTGTCTTACCTCTCCTTTGCTGTTGAAGCCGAGGATCTCAAAGCTGATGCTTGATGTTCTTCCTGATTGGATTTCATGGAGATGCCGGAAGAGGTTGAGGCGTGCTCTGCCCCGCCCGTTGTCCAGCTCTCCTTGCGTGAGGACACCCAACAGTGTTGACTTCCCTGAGTCCACATTTCCTAGGACAGCTACTCGAAGGTCTAAGAACTACAGGAAAAAGAACAAAGAAATCATTACACTTAACCACTGTTGTGCTGAGTGCATGAGCACTACTGGACAGTGGAGATGCAGCTCAGAGAGCCTCCCTACAGAAGGGACACTGTGCAGTTTAATCTTGCTCAGACTCTGCTCCTGCTCCCAGCAAACCACTGCCCAGCAGTCACAATACACTCTCTAGAGTTGAGATGTGACATAGCAGGCTTTGATATCATAAAAGAGGCCATTTGCTGCAGCAGACCTCTAAATCCTTCCTTGTTTGCACATGGGTCTGCATCAGCACCACTGCCATTGAAGCAAAATAACTCTTCACCTCTGATCCAGTCAATTTCCTGCACTGACATCTGCCTCAATCACAATCTTGGAGATAAGAAGTGTTATCATCAAGCCTCCCTCTGGCAGCCCTTTAAAGCATCTGCTGTGGGCCAACCTATGACAAAGTGCCTCTAGGGTTTGGGTTCCTATCTCAAAAGGAAGCTGCTCATATGAAGCCTCCAGGTCTCCAACTGGAGAAGACAGCCAAACCACAGGTCCCTACCTGCTGGTTGTCAGGCACCTTTCGGACAAGCACCTCCGTTATCTTCCTTGGAACGTCGCTGTCATAATCAACCTCCCTCTCCCGCAGCACCGTAATGTCAGCCCCAACCCTGCCACAAAGACAAAAAGAAGGAGTGAGACACGTTTGTACTTGACAGCCCTTGCACCTACCATAACAGCTCACAAAGCAAATGGGATAAAGGCTGGGGATAGCAGGCAAGGAGCCTCAAGCTTCCAGACAAAAGCTCTATAACTTTCCTCATGTTTCCACAGCCTCAGGATTGAAGGAATGTCAGTCACACAGGGGCTTTGTATGACTGCTGAGGGGACTCCAGGGAGGGAGCCTCTCCACTGGAGGCAGTTCACGCTGGTGGGCCCTGCGGCTGAAAGGGAGCACGTACTTCTCTGCCATCCGGCGCAGTGTCTTGAGTGAGGCTCGCATCTCCTCCTCCGAGAGGCCCACCAGCAGCCCATTGTCCTCCACGCCGATCTGATAGACGGCCTCACCTCGGCCCTCCTGTAGTCGCCACTTCATCTGTGTCACCAGGTGTTCAAAGCGATACTGCGAGGGGTTCACCAGCTTCAGCTGTTTAACAGAGGGGTAGTTCTAGTCACAGCCTGGATGCAGAGGCAATCCCACTGCCCAACTCCGTGAAGCAATGCTCCCAACTCTGACCCACCTCTAGAAAGCACAGCCTGTATTAGTGTCTGAACAGAAGCCATGGGACAGGTGAAAAAGGGTTTCACAAAGGTACAAACATATGGTAGAAGACTTTCCCACTTCATGACAAACAGATCTGTACCCTGCCTGCTGCAGAGTTAAAGACAGCACTCTGGGACCAATCTGTGATCCAGAAGCCAGTAAGCGCAAATGGCAGAGCAGCCACAAGGAAGTGGCAAATCATTTTCAGAGATATCTGCATCTTTCTCTTAAGATAAATACAGCAGGCATCATATCCTAGAAATGAGTACTGAGATCCAACTTTTCCAGCTCAGCAAACTGGGTAAAGCTTGGCCCAGAGACATAGAAGATGAATGGCAGTTCCTTATTTCTGTCCTTTCCTTGGCCATGTTACCCATAGGCTCTTTGGTGAAGTTACTCACTGCAAAATAACCCTCTGGGAGGAAGACCTTCTTCTGCAACCTCAAAGTCTCACCTTGTACTCGATGTTTCCATCTTCTGCCTGGTCAGAGAATGAAACAAGACAGAAGAGTTAGATGCTGCGCCCACAGGGACTTCTACAGACATCAGCTGCCCATATATTCTGAAGCTCATGCTGAGGATTTCAAAGAAAGGAAAAGTGGCAGAAAGAGACTGTGTTAGGTCTCAGCCTTCTGCCATTCTTTCCTACACTCAACTAGAACTTTCCTTATGGTTTGTTTGTGCTGTTTGCATCCCACATCATGAACACCAGAGGACAAAACTAGAGTGGGGCACAAGGGGGGATTTTTTTTCTGGACAGTAAAGAATAGGGCCAGACTAACAGTCACAGAGAGAGAGAGAGAGAGAGAGATAGTGTTCCAGTTTCAAAAAGGCACAGGTCAGTATGTGATTTAAAGTCTCCCCCCTCATCCATCCAAGACACACAAAATGCCACCCACAGCATCCCACTCCCATCCTATCCAGCAGCATCCATCCATCCATCCATCCATCATGCACAGAAACAGAGGCCTGAAAACAAAAGCTTCTGCTTCCTCTCCTGTTCAGTGATACTCTCCCTCACTCAATTAGTTTTTCAGTGACTCCTTTCTACATCCTTATGTATCTTCTCTCTACAAGGAAGGACTACAGACACAAAGAAGCAGGATAATGACTCCTCTGCCAGCTAGTCATGGGCCAGAGAGTTCTGGAGAAACAGACCTGATTGGGACTCTCTGTACCCAATATGCTCAGAAGTACTTTCTCGGGAAAAGCTGAAGCCAGATGGGGCTGTAACAAAAAGGCCCAGGTACTCATCAAACTCACTTCAACCAAAACAGGTTCCAGCTTTCCAAAGAGAATACCTAATTTTACAATTAGATGTACAATATTCAAGTAATTTTTCCCATTGATTCAGTATAAGGACCACTAAGAAAAGGGCTGGAGCCCACGGGAGCCACATACTCTGTTAGACTAAATGGGGCTAGCAACAATAAGCACTTCATTTTCCTCTGGACACCTATTTGCATGTCAGGAGAGGCAACAGCCCTCTCCTTGCCTTCCAGCTCAGCTCTTAACCACAGCGGTGCTTACAGTGGCAAAAGGCCAACAGAAGTTCTCAATTGTCAGCTCAGTTCTCTGGCAGAAGAGCTGTGCCATGAGAAAAAGGCACTTGTAGCAGGTGTTCCTCTTCTGCCATCTACCACCTTTCCAGTTCTAAGAAAAACCCATTCACCTACTGCACTGTTGTCTAAATAAGGAAGTGGGTCTTCTCCAAGGCACTTGAGACTAGAAAAGCAACAAGCCTAGACTTGCTAGGGCACACTGCACAGGGTAGCCAGAAACAGGAAGCTGTTTTGAAACCACAGGGGCTGTCCAGCCTCCAGCTGAAAGGAGCAAGAACTAAACTGCAGCTGCAGGGCACAGTCCTGCCCGTGGAGAAGATCTAACAGTAGCAAAGTGCTGTTTTCCCATCTTCCTAAGAGTCCCATGCCTGCCTTGTGGAGGAATTGCTCCCTCCCAGCACAGGCTATGATATATTTTACAGAAATATCTCACTGACTGGGGCCGAGCAATTGAGTCCGAGCCAACGTAATTCTCCCCACAGTGACAGTTCTATGAGAGAGGTGACAACTGCCCCAGCTGAGTATACGCCCACGTACTACCAATGTCACTTCTTCCTTCTGCAAGAGACAAGTGCCTCACCCTCTGTCCATACTACCATCTGCAGCCCTTTGTAAGGAAACAGCTGTCAAATTAGCTGGGAAGGGAGTCACCAGGACCCGTTTGGCAGCTGCAAAGGGTCTCAGACCCACCAGATCGCCTCTCGGGGAGAGAGATGCAAACGGGATGTTTGGAACTACGAGGCGATATTTTCGAAGCTGTTTCGATCGCAGGCGGCAAAGCGCCCACGGACAGCCGCCCGGCAGTGCGATACTACTCACGGACAGGGTCCGCTGGACCCCGCAGGGAACTCGCTGGCACCAGGGGCGCAAGCACGGCCCAGAGGAGAGCCCGGGGCAGGCGGGCACAAGGCTGCGGGGGCCGGGGCTGCAGGACCGCTCCTATGGCTGCTGTCAGCCCGACCCCTGCACGGCCCCGCACCAGCACCGCCGGCACCTCTAGCCCGACCCGCCACCCAGCCTGCGGGGTCCGGCCGTGGTACCGACCCGCTCTGTAGGGGGGCACCGGCCCTCCGGCCCCTCTCGCCCCTCAGCGGCGGCGCCCCCGCCCCCGGGCCTGGTTTCGCTCCCTCCAGGGCTGACGGGACGCGGCGGCCGCCNCGCTCCGCTCCCCGCCCGGCCCCGCCGGCCCGGCTCCGGCCCCGGCGTCACCGACCGCCGCGCGGCGCCCCGGGAAAGCGAGTCCCGCCCGCCTACAACGCCGAGAACGCACCGCGCGCCGCTCGCTCGAAACTACATCTCCCAGCGTGCCCCGCGGCGCAACCAGCTAGCTCCCACACGGGGTCCATCCGCGGGGGCTGGTGGGAGTTGGAGTCCAAGGGAGAGGGCGCCGCCTGTCGACCGCGGCCGACAATGCGCGGGATGCCGCCGCTCCCCGGGATCTGCGGACGCCAGTGGGTTACCTCTTTGGCAGTTCACAGCCCCGGGTTCCCTGGTTATTGACATGGAGCGATCAGTCAGACTGGCTTCGGGAAACTGGGGCACTTTCGAAGCTCTTTGGCATTGGAGGTACCAAATGACTACGCAGAGGCAGCAGCCGGATACAGAGTGATCCCAAAGGATACATTAAGATCCAACGCGGGGGGCGGCCGGAACAGCAAAAGATCCTCTAGCTGTGCGCTGCATCCCCTCACTAAGTGTGTTCCCAGTCTCCAGTTCCACGGCCACTGCACTGTCTCTTTCCCCGCCGCATGGCCTGGGGAAGGCGACGCTAGATCATTGTTTGTGTACAACTGACACCCTCCGTGCCGCTGTGCACAGGTGTCCGCGGTTCCTGTAAAGCAGCCTCGGAGTGGCTCCTCTCGCCGTCCCGCCCTCCACTGGCCGTGTGCTGGAGGCACCCAATGGGGCGGCGGCCGCAATGTTTCCAAACACGGCACTCCCTGCACGCTCCCCGCCTCCGCTCCCTGCGGCAGCGCGAAGGCAGCTCCCCCGCAAGACACCGGAGTCTCCAGGGTTGCCGGGATCGGGGCGGAGGACAGCGGAGCCGCTTCCTGCAGCCCTCCCCGGATAGCCCGGCAAAAAGCAGCCGTACCTCCCGGCCCGGCCTCAGCTGGGCGACCCCGGGACGGGATCGGGAGCGGAGGGGCGGGGCTACAGGGAGACCCCGCCTCCTACACGCCCACCAATCGCGGAGCCGCTGCTGCCGCCGCCGGAGGGCGCGCGGCGCGGCCCGTGCGCCACTCCCGTGAGGCTCCGCGGCGGCGGCGGCATTTAAACCCGCGGCGGCCGTTGAGGGATGCGTCACTGGCTGCTCGTTCCCAGGCGCTGCTGGGCCTGGATCGTGGCCGCGGCGGCGGGATGAGGCCTCAGGGGGACGGGTCGCCGCTGGGCAGCCCCGCGGTGGCCGTGGCGTTCCCGGGAGCTGTGTGCCGCGGCAGCGGCTACCGCTTCGCCTGCGAGCTCCTGAAGCACGTCCTGCACCAGCGGAACCAGCTCCCGCTGCCCTACGAGCAGCTCGCCTACTTCTGCCGGCGGGCGGCCCAGGTGAGGTGCGGCGGCCGTGGGGTCAGTCCCCGTCCTCGGCGGCGGCCCCCGGGCCGGGGGATAAAGGGCGCTGTGGCTTTTGAGTTTTGCTTGCTAGCTTCTGTTCTCTCTCGGTGACTCGCAGAGCAACATGTCTTTAGTTTTAAAGTAAAGCGCTTGTTGTGGCTGCGTTCCTGAATGTTACCTTCTCTTTTAAAAACGAGGCAAAGGCAACGTTAAATTCAGGCTGCTGAACGTGTTGACAAATTACTCTTAATTGATTGTTTCCTCCTTTCCGCTATAAGCGTGTCACTGCTTTGTTTGTCGCACGAAAAGCTCAAAGAAAAAAAATACCTCAAACAACCTCCCCCCCAAAAAAGCTATTAAGTGATTTTAGAGTGATGGCTGATCTTTGAAAGATGGGCTTCTAATTCCTATTGGAATTTATCAGTAGTGTGATTCAGATTCAAACTGAGTAGGTATGGATTGTGCTTTTGTGTTCTTCTTGCATCTCCTGATGTGGAGAGAAGATGTGCATCTTCCCGATGTGGGTACCTATAGCTCTCAAAATGAAGACAAACATCTTATTCCTTGACTCTCTGGGATGGGCCATGCATTCTGCGGAGTATATTAGAACAAATACGTTTTCATAACTAAATGTACTAATCTGAATTTCTGTTTTCCAGGATGGAGGTGGAATTGAGAAACCACTCCCCCTGGGCTTGCCAAACAGAAAGTGCCAGCAGCTGCTGACGGAACTGGAGGGATTGTTCCAGCACCTGGAAGTCATGTTTAGTCTGACGCTGGTTCCTCGGGTTCTTTTCCTACTTGGAGGCAACGTCATGAACCCAAAGGAACTCTATGAGCTGAACTTGGAAGGGTTCTGTGAGGGCAGTGGTGAAGAGAGCCTCCAGACGGCGCCCTGTGTTCGTCAGCTCTTTCACCGCCTGTTTGTTGCTGATGTCTTCAGTGAACTTAAGGCTCTCCCTGTCACAGGCACTCTTGTCCTGGTCCAGGGACACCGAGACTGTGGTGTTGAGTGGTTCCGGCCCAAGCTCAACTACCGAGTGCCGACCCGAGGGAGGAAGCTGACTGTTAAGTTGTCCTGTGATGGAGACCTCCACGTTAGTGCCTCACCTCCACAGCACACAGCACCTGCCTGGGAAGACTATGTCTGGTTCCAAGCACCAGTGACCCTCAAAGGCCTTAGCGAATGAATGATTTCCGCAGAAATTTATTTAGGATGTTGATTACTGGTTTTTTTTCTTTAGGTGTTAATTTTAGCAAATGTAACCATGTATTTTTGAACCCTGTCTGAATTTTTTTTTATTTGTGGCGTCTGCTGCTTTCCTGTAGCTTGCTGCACTCCTCTATTGTCCTTATTTCCTGAGTTGTTATTGAAGGCAAATCTGCTTTATGGCACAGTTACACACATGTCCAGTGATTCTTTAGGGACCTGATCTGTGACACGGGAGGAATTCATGTGTTGGGAGTAAAACCAGCTGTATTTTTATGAGTTTTACTCTCCTGCTCTGTGCTTGCTAAACTGGTAAATGCTGGGATACATACAATCTCCTCCTGAGTTCTAATATGGCCATTTTCTGACCCTACCTTTGCCATCTTACTCATAGGCTATCTTAGGTGAAGTTACTTCCTGCAAAATAACCCTGTAGGAGGAAAACCTTCTGCAGTCCTTAAAAGGCTCCCCACAGCAAGCAAATCAGAGAGCAAAACTGGAGCAGGACACACAGAGAGAAGAGGGATATTGTTGCAGAAGAGGGATTTATTTCCGGCTAGTAAAGAATGGGGCAGGATGAAGGCAGTTCCTCTGCAAAGGGCTAGAGCTGGGTGGAGCTGCTTCCAGGGCCCCCTGGCAGTTCTGCAAGCAACAGCCTCAGCTCCCTACACTGCCTCAAAAAAAAGCTGCTGTGGTATGTGCCCCACCTGAGTACTCAAGTGCTTGCCCACCTATTTGATAAAATTACACTTCCCCATAGCTCACTTTCTGTTCCTTAACATTCCAAAATAAGACTTATCAGCAACTGAAAAATCTTGTAGCTAGTGCTGTCTTGGAGATTGAAAGAGACCAGTACAGTGGAGGCAGGGTAGCAATAAGCAATTTATATTTTTTTTACTAATCTTTCCCTAAGAGCCCTGACAATTGGTTAGATATAAGATTAAAAGTAAGCAGTTTCTTTGCTAACCCTCTTCAGAGAAAGTTAGGAGTGCTACCCCAATAATGGAAGATTATGCTCACTTGAGGAAGAAGCTTAGACTTAAATGTTTCTGAAATGCGTGGAAGTCAGGGGAGTGTGATGAAGTTTAGCACTAGCCTTACCTGCCAAATTTCTGTTCTTAGTCAGATTGTATAACTTAAAATCAGAATTTGAGCCTGTTCTTCTGGACTGGTGTCTATTGCAGGACAGGACAGGGAGAGAAGCCCAGAGAGCAGTGTGTTAGAACTAGACAGCTGCTGGAGTTGTCTTCAGTCAGCTGGGTAATTATCTGTGCTGTTATGAGCTTTCAGTAGCTTCAAGTAACTCCATCCCATTTGAAGAGAAACGTGAATGTACTGGTAGTGAGGATACTTGCTGTTACTAGTCAAAAATGCACAATGGGGTGGTAAAAATCCTTTCTGAAGAGGGTAAAGGTTGAACTAACCCTCTACACTTGATGCATATTTTAACTTTGACCTTTTTGAATGGAATGAGATTATAGAAGTAGTAGGAACTTAATTTGATATTTCTGAGCTTGGAGAACACTAGAGTGCTCTCTCTGCTGTATTGTCCATTAATATCTGTTTACAATGTGCAGTAGCTGCTTTTTAAGCTCATTCTAGGGGAAAAACTTAAAGTGAAGAAAGCTGCCTTATGTGCAGCTGCACATTTGAATATGAAATCTCAGGTCTCTTGAAGGAAATACAACTTGAATGTAGGAGTGTTTGTGCTCAGGAGGTCGCAACCCTTTATGCTTTCACCAAAGCTGCTTGTAATATGTTTAAGAATGCAGGTGCCCAAGTGTTTAAAGAAGCTTTTAAACAGAAGCCTTGACTGGTTCCTTTCACCTCTCTTCCTCAGATGAGTGCAATGTTACTGCAATAAACTGTTTACATATTCTGTCACACTTGAACTATGAATGCAGCAATTATATGGTGCTGGGAACAAAAGAATACAATAATGCTTTTTGGATTTTTTTTTCTTATGAAAACATGTAGAACTTGATTTTAAAAATCAGTGCTGTAATTGTTATCAAAATAAAATGCTGGCTTCTATATGTGATTATTTTGAGGGATTAAACAAATCCAATCTAAAGGTTCTGCCACTGGTAGAATAACTTGCTTCAACTCCATGCATGTATTTCAACTGCAGGCTCACAGCTGTTCCACTTTTTTGACAAACTGCATGATGTCTTGTGCCAGAAGCTTTGGTTCTTCAAAGGCAGCAAAATGCCCTCCACGTGGCATGTAAGAGTAAGTGATGATGTTCTTGTAGACATCCTTTGCCCAGATCCGTGGTACATGTACAATCTCCTGAGGAAAAGCTGCAATCCCTGTGGGAACATGTACGCCAACCCTAGAAGACATAAGTTAATTGCATTGATGAAACAAGTCCTGGGGAAGGTCTATAAAAACCTCTGTCTCTGGTATCACATCCAGCTGGAGAAGTTTTCCCACTTTGTGCAATGCGCCTCATGGTCGGCACTCTGCTGAGAAGCTTAATTTCTATTTAGGTATGATTGAGTTTAAGAAGATTATACCTGTAGAGGTGTAAAGTAGAACCAACTTTGCACACAGGTTGATCTTTAAATGTTACCCGTCTTTAACTTTTTTAAGCTGTAGTGTTGTGCTTCGTGACAAGATACCGTACCTCTGAGAAATAAGCCAGCTCCTGTTTTTTTTGGAATTTGGTACCAAATGTGTAACAAATGACTCTGAAGAGGAAAGGTGGGCTGGTTCAGTCCACAAAGAAAAAGGACTCCCCCATTTGTTTAGATATCAGTTACTTAGAGAAGTCTGCTCAGCAACATTGTGTGGTCAGCCTCTCTTAGAATAATCTTAATGCACAAGCTGTCATGAGGTGCTGGGTTTCTAGTACTGCTCCCCAAATTGCTACTCCAGGTTTGTGCTTAACTCTTGTAGTTCTTAGCCTATCCTACAGCAAGCAATAGCCTTCCTCATTGAGTTTAAACTCGAAGATGTGCCCATGATCTCCTGATCTCCTGCTTTGGTTTTACTGAACTGGGCTCCAAGTCACATTTGTCTGGTGAATAAATATATAGACTTGCATTTTGAATACAAGACTGTGCTTGGTGCTCTGATAAATCTTTTGCATTGTCTTGGCTCCAAGCTAGCTTGTGTGCATTGTAGGTTCAAAATAAAAGTGACCCTTAACTATATTTATCAAAAGCAAGTAAGAATTTGGACTTTTAATTTTTCTTAGAACTAATTAAATTTGCTGTTGTAAGTGATCTAACTGTTAATATAGGCAAATGTTTCAACCTCATTTGCAAATCTGCCTTGCAACTTGCCACATAATTACCTGTTATGAGCACTTAGATCAGGGTCCTTGGAAAAGTTTTCCTTGTAGTATCGCATTGAGGACACAATGGAGGATGTCACCCAATAAATCATCACATTGGTCAAAAGGTCATCAAGAGAGTATTTGCTGTTGAGAGAGAGAAATTTAACTGGAAGCTGTTCCTCAGCGCTCTCTACTGGGCTCATGCCCTGAAGAACTGCTGTCCCTCCTAATCTCCACCTATTTTCAAGCAGCAAATTAATTGGCATCTGTGTGTCCAGAGCAAAACCACCTGGTGGTGAAGCAGTAGTGTGCAGGCAGTCTGCTGTGAGTTTAAACTACTGCTTGTCATGTCAGCCTTTCATCCTTAAATTTCAGCTTTGACAGGCCAGTATTTTACCTGTATCCTCATATTAGTTCCCACCAGTCATTCTTTTAATGAGACTTCTCATGGAATAACATCATAACATAACATCTCACCTTTCCAAGCCTCCGTCATCTTTATACAGAAATGATTTATCTGTCCAGGTTGAGAATTTCTCCAAGATATATGCAGCAAGCCCCACTGGGGAGTCATTCAGTCCACAGCCTAATTGAGGAGAAGAGAAGGGCTGTTGCAGTTGCCTGGCATTGCAATACTTCAGTGTGTAAGTAAAACTGGACTTTCGTGAAGTGTTCAGAGTTTTCTAGAAAATTCAGTAGAGAGTCTGTATTTATCTATCCATTATAGTACTTGTAACAAATCCCCTGCAAAGGAATTCTGGCTGTAACTGAGGGCACTACAAAGTCAGATAATTCCTATATAAAAGAAACTGAGAGCTAAGGACGTTCCATTGGCTTCTTGGTGATTTGTGCCAGAAGGAGCAAATTCAGATGTAAAGAGATGACACTCTGAAAAGAAATTTCAGATAAAATATTTGGGAGCACTGTCTTGCTTAGAATGGGATGTATTTTTCTGATTCTAAAATATATTTATGAAATAGGGCTAACAGGAATGCAACAGATTCAGAATATCATGAATATCATGGATTCTGTGGTTTTGCTTTTCATTTTTTTTAGAGTTTGCAAAATTGCCCTAATCTTTGATCCAGCTGATTTTTGAGAGCACTACCCTTGACTCATGGATTCTCTCATGTGGCAGCAGCCAAACTTGAACCCACTGTGATTTTCTTCCTCCACTTAAACTGCTTTGGACTTTGTTGATATCAGTTTTTATTGGCTGGTTTTATCAACTAGTCACTTATAAACCAAAGCTTGGCTAGATGTCAATTTAACATCTAATTATTAACATTTATGCATAGAGAAGTTAGGATCTCGTTGAAGGGTATAAGTGTCAGCACAGATTTTTGTGATTCTCTCCCCTGGAACTTGCTGATTTATTCCTGTGCTTGGATTCATGTTAACTAGTTTTAATCCTTTTCTTAAGACAGTTCAATTTCTTAAGAACGCTGTGGGAGGAGACTCAACAAAATATGTTTGGAAATCATATAAGTTTCATTAGTGGATCTACAGCTGTTTGATTCTGTCAGAACTCTGATTCTTGAAGCATGATTTCCCTGTGATATTATCTCCTGTAAATCAATTCTCCTTGTTTAAACAATTCTGTCAGATTCCTGATCAGAGTGCAGACATACTAATCTTCATTTTTCTGTGGATGCCTTTACTTTTTGGCCCTTAAAAACACCCAAGCAACCAGAAACACCACCACCATAACTCCCTCCCACCTGGTATATTGTTTATCTCCTTTTATTTCTTGGGGTTTGTGATCACTTCAAGCAATAGTCTAGGGCATTGGTTGACATTTCAGTTTGATCTTCTTCATCTCCTTTGGTAAATTGCCAGGATGGGGGGCTGTTTGTTCTCTGGTCTCCAAATCTGTCACCAGCCTGAGACAGCTCTGCTGTCTTTACTGATGAGGCATTATTTCAATAAAGCAACACCCCAGAATCCCCTTTAATGGGGACTGATGCAAAGAGTTCCTTTAAGCATTATGAAATGCCCATATCTTTCTTCATAGTCCCTATCCACTGGCCCCAGGATGTCAGCATTCTGGCTTTTCATGTGTTTGAGCTTTGTCTACCTTTCTGCAACTGTCGCATTGTACCTCCTTGCTTGTGATATTTTTCTCATTTTCAGCCCCATTTACTTCTCGAAGCTTCAATTCCAGGACCCTGGAAAGGGGTTCATTTCCAAGACAACTTGCATGCTAGTTAAAAGACCCTGAAAAGTTATACTTGAAATCTTGAAATCTTCTTCTTCANTGTGTGTGTGTGTGTGTGTGTGTGTGTGTGGTTTCTTTTATCTTTATTTTACACAGTTCTCGTCCCTATGAACTCATTGCTCACATTGGTCTTGTACTGAGTCATCAGAACCCACCAGAACTCATTGCTGCTCAAATTTGGCTGGCCTTTGTTTTCATGTTCCATGAGTGCTTAATGTACCACATTCACAGGGATACAGAGAAGGTACATTACCTGCAGTGTCAGGTTTGGTGGCTTGGATGTGTAAGTATCCAGACTCTCGCAGGACGTCATAGACATTCTTCTGCATGAAAGGGTAGAACCGTTTAGCATCTTCCCTACTGAAGCCTACAAGCCATGGTACATAAGCCCCAAGCATTGTACGGATCAACCTTCCCAAACTTTGTCTGGCGATGAAAACGAGATTCAGATGAAGCCCTTTCACAGATCTGAAAGTAAGTTAAGGAATAGAGGGTTAAATTAAGCAATTTTCCATCTCCAAGTTTCCTAGAAAACAACTCAGACTGCAGCTGTGAGATAAACACTAGACTGAATCAAATACAGAAAGCCCTTCAGGTTCATCATGATTAAAAAAAAAATTTCAATACAGAGCATATGAATGCAATTGAATAAGCAGGATGAGGTTGTCCCTGAAGGAAGCAAAGCAGAAGGGGATGAGAAACAGGGCAAACAGAAGGCAGGACTATGGAGCCAGAAGGTAGGGTAGGAAATGGAGAAAGCTTTTCTGCACTGATTTCCTTTGCAACTTACTGTGGCAACATCTGGGCCATGTTTGTGGTAATACGAGATCCCCAGTCTCCTCCCTGTAGGTAGTATTCCTTGAAGCCCAATCTGTTCATCAGCTTATGAAATATGCGAGCAGTTGCTATAGAGTCAAACTCTGTAGGTAGAGAGAAACACAGGAGATCTGTTTGTCCTAGTGTTCCTTCCCTGGCCAAAGACTGTGATCAGACCAAGGCACATGTGTGTAGAGCTGTGGGAAGGGACAGTGGGCAATGCTGCTCTGCCTCACTCCTTGGAAAGAAAGTGAGCATAAGATGAAAGATATTCATGGAAAGTGAAATCAGACCTGACTTCCAGTAACCATTGCGTTGCAAATCTCCACAGCCAGCCCCAGAGCCTCAGCCACATGGGCCTTAGTGAAGAGCCAGGCAGCTGCACTCACAAACTGCAGTGCTCAGAGCTGCCAGGGATGGTTGAGGTTTTACTCCAAAAACTGCAATTCCAACAGAGCCTTTTCATTGCTTACCTTTCTGGTGAGGGGCCTCTGAGAAGCCATATCCTGGGATGGAGGGGCAGATGACCTCAAACACCACATCACCCTCATTCAGCCCGTGCTTGGCTGGCTCCGTGAGCAGAGGGATGATCTTGTAGAACTCATAGAAGGAGCCGGGCCAGCCATGGACCATCAGCAGAGGTTGAACAGCTTGACCATGAGGAACATAGGATGGCTTCACATGGATAAAATGGATATCAATCCCTGCCACACATCCAAAAAAAAAAAAAAAAAAAAAAAAAAATAATTAAAGCTCTGGAACCATCACAGGTTCTGCTCTGCATTCTGTAGAAGGAGGGCAGCAAAACTGTAATTACCATCTGGAGCAACAGTTCCACAACCAGCCCACTGCAAGAAGATGCCTGGCTGAAAGGGGATGCTTGGCATAGTATCTGTTGTCTCATCTTTTACATACAGACAGAGATATTGACCCCAGCCACAGATATTGGGGTCACTGGAGATTAGCATCCATCTCCTGAGAAACTGGTCTCAGACTATATAACAGAGCTGCACTTGAATGAATACCATAATATGGGTAACACACATACAAAAACATTACAGTAGTTAAGAGAAACATGAAAAAGGACAAGATAGAAGTCTAACCTAGAGATCACTTACGTAAAGTCTGGTAACCTAATCTAGAGATCATTTATGTAAAGTCTGTCTAAGCTCACCTGGCTAAACTACTGGGTGTTAGGGAGGGAAATTCCAGTCTCAGTCTGGCTAAATTTTGCAGTTTTCAAAGGTGGCTTCAAGGCAATAGCTGAAGAGCACCTCATCATTAGTTAGCATAGGTTCAGAGCCAGATGAAGGTCATCTTGAAGCAGAGCTAATCTTATTGCCACTGTGTAGTGGTCTTAATCTCTCTAGGGTTATTAATAATAGAGCCTCCACTAGTTATATTTCACTTGTATCACTAAGTTGTTGCGTAGCTTATCTCAAATATTGTCACTTGTTACATCTCCCCCTACTTGCTGCGCCTTTCCAAGCAAGACCTGTTCAAGTCACAGAGGCCCCCTCACCTTCAATGGTGGTGTGGAAGTGGGGGTATTTGTTCAGCACTTCCACTTGCTTGCGCCAGTCAAACTGGTTCCTCCAGTAGGCCACCACCTTCCGCAGGTAGCTGGAGTTGAAGCCGTAGTGGAAGGCGGCTCCTTCCACGTGTGGTGTGAAGCGGAACTGATCCAGGCGCCGGTGCAGATCCTGTGGAAGGGAGCCCTTCTTGCCAGGCTGGCCAGCTGCTGGCATGTGCCCTGTGCCAGGGCAGCCACAGACAGGCTCCCCTGGCTCTGCTGGCTTTTGTATTGCTCTCTGGGACACCACAAGCCCTCCTGAAGAACTGCCATACTCTACATGACCACCTGAATTGTTTATATGGGAAATACAATTTTCTACAAGTTACAAGTTCCCCATGGGCACCCAGGAGTACTGGGTCCTACGCTTGGCTTGCTGCTAACTCACTTCAGGGTTTTTGGTGCTTGGAGCTTGGCAGCACTGCTGGCTGGAAGAGTAAGAATCTCACCTTGAGCTGCTGGCTGCTACTTGGTAAGATAAATAGAGACAGGCATGCAGGGATGGAGGAACTATGACTCAGTCAAGACGCCATCCCTCTTTAGCCTTACAGCCCTTTCCTCTGTGGAAGCTCCTCAGTCCTGCCCTACTGGTGCCACTGCTGTCCCAATGCCCTCCTGCCCTGCTCCATCATCCACAGACCCACTATCAAAGTCTACTGCTCAAAGTGTGGCCTTTCTGCAGGAGAAGCCCCAGATTGCACAGAGGAACTGTTGTCTCAGAAAGTCTTTAGGGGACATTGCAACGGACCAGAGCTCAAATCCCCTTCATAAAGAATGGTGAGCCAGAGCAGCATCTAATGGAGCTGGGCAGCTGCCCTGGCATATGGAAGCGCCCTGCTGTCACCCCAAGGCATCACCTGGAAGCAGTGAGGTGGGTGATAGACTGCCTCCCCCTTGCAGCTTTCTGCCCCTCCTCACCCCCCAGCCAGTGGTACCTCGATTTCTTTGTCAGACGTTTCAATCTTGAAGGGACGGATGCTTTCATCTTCTTTCCCTTTGAGGGGCCTTTCACCTGAGCCCCACCACCCATCACCCATGTCAATAGTCTCAATCTTGCGTCCAGATCTGAGCCAGTAAAGCAGCATCCCTCCAACCCCCAGGGCGGCCGCAGGGACCAGGACTGCATTCTTCTGAGAATATTCAAAAGACCTGGGGAGGCACAAAATTGCTGTATTCAACAACAGCAGTGTCAAAGTGACTTATGCTGAGGCTTGTTTGCAAATCCATTGGGACTGAGCAGGAAAAATGCCTACAGATCCCAGGTAATCAGCAGGGACCAGGTATTTCTGCTATTTTTGAAGATCACAGGTAAGATTTGGGGCAGGGTTCTATCTACCAAGGCTTCTTAGGGGTCTCAAGTCTTTGCTGATCAGGACTTGCTGATCACAAATCTTCCTTGTCCCTTTCCTGGTGAACCAGGATGCCCAGGGGGACAAAGTTCAATAGGATATAGGCCAGTCTACTTTGAGGCAGATACTGCAGTGAATGAGACAGTAGCAGCTGGACTTGTCCAGGAATAAAAACTGCATGGGCAGAGTGAGCTGAGGAGCAGGAGGAGAGACAAAATCTTCAGCTGCTGAAGAGAGCTGGATGTGCTGGACATGCTCCTCTTGCCAGTGTTTCATACACAGCTCCCCTACAGATTCAATCATCTCTTAGGTCAATCCTGGCTCTCCCCCATAGCTGTCAAGTAAGGAGTGTCTGGTGGTGCCCCTGTTTCTGTTCTAAACAGCAAGGTCCCAGACTTGAGGTGTGGGAACTAAGTTACCAGAGCTGGAGTTGACAGGACTGCAAGCCTGTAGGGTACCTTCCCATCCCTCTGACTCGTGTTTCAAGATCTCCAGCTACCCTCAGGGATTAGTAGAGGTGTCTAGGGCTCCTGTAGCGGGCTGAAAGGGGGCTGTGAGTGAAGATTTTGTTGCTGTTGTCATCCAGAGTTTGGAAGGGATGATGCCCAATCAGGGCACTAACCAAAAGAGGAGACCACTGCACAGAACAGCTCTTCCACTCACCTGATCCGGGACAAGATGCTCTCCCTACAAAACGGGAAAAAACAGAAAGATCCTTAGAGTATGCGGTGCAAAGAATGTGCCCTGCCAGCACCACTCATTGCCCAGGGATGTGATCACAAGCTGCGTAGTCACCTGGCAACATCTGCCATTATTTTTCCTACGCTTTGGATAGGGTGGGCAGAGAGGGGCTTCCAAGGCACTGCCTCTGTACAGAGAGACACTGTTTCTGGACTGTGCTTTAGCTAGATAAATTGTTGCCATCATATTCCCTCCTTCAGCACAATTTAGATAAAAGGCAGTAAAACAACAGCATAGGTGTCCTTGCAGTCTCTCATCCTGTGAGCAGCTGTGTAACTTCGGCCAAGAAATCGTTTACTTTGACTCCTGTGTTGCAATAGGTCCATAGCCTCAACGGGGCAATTCTGAGCTCCAGGGTTCATCTGCTGCCAGCCATGTGGTGCTGGTCGTGCTGCAGGGCTGGCAGAGGCTTGTGGGACCCTTCCCTGTTCAGAATTTAATGAGTTGCTGTACCTTTGACACTTCTAGCTACCCCTGACTGGATATCAAGCCTTTAGGTGTCCCCTGCCTGCTAGAAAAGAAAGTATCCTCCTCGGTTCCCTTTAAGCCTAGTAGACTCTGGTACAAAAGCACAATGTAAAATCGAGCAAAGATAGCAGCAAGTCTTGTTACTCTGCCTCGTGGAACACAGCAACATTAGGGAGTCCTTTGGTATAATAATTACAGTACTTTGAGAAAACAAACCAAAACAAATGCCAAAAAAGGAAAAGACTTGCTAATCCATGAAAAACCAAGTCCACTGGGTGTTTGTTATCACCTAGAATTGTTTCCCTCTGCTATCTGAAGTGCAGAACCTGGAGCCTGTACTGGATACCCCAGTAGCCTCCAAGGCAATTTGGTAACATTTGCTGAGACAGTGTCACTAGGTGTGCTTTTTTTTTTTTTCCTTAAATCACTTCCAGACATGGAAGAACAGGGCTCCTAAGAACAAACAGCTTATGCAACAGGTAGGAATATCCCGTGCACTTACACCCTGGAGGTCGGTGAGCAGAGGTGTGAAACCAGACATCAAGGCAGTAGCACAAACCCTGCGCTGCTAACAAAGCAAGCCTGTCCCAGCTCTCTGAGCGGCACAAAACAAGGCTCAGTCGATCAACACCTCCTCTGCACTCATGCTCAGGAGAACTCAGCTGCCTGCTCCCACTCTCCCATGACCTGGCGACCCTCCCGGGGCTTTCTCCCACGCCCAACCCCAGGGAGCCCAGTCTGGAGTCCCTCCTCCCCGTGCCCAGGAGGTCTCACCATGCGTTTGGAAGGATCTCCTGCCACATGTCTGCTGGTCCTAGCCTGGCCGCTGCTCCGAGTGAGGACACAATCCCAGTCTCTCCTCTGGAGGCTCTCTCTTCCGCAGTGACGTTTTCTCGGGGACCACGCAAACTCCATCGTCCATCAGTGCCACCTATTGCCTGAGCGTGCAGCTGCACATCCAGCCCCACAGAGGCGGTGTCCTGAGCCCTGCACAGGCTGCGTGCCAAACGTACAGAAAGCAACCCCGCAGAGGCTGGCCTGAGCTCCTCGGCTCAGGCTGTGGCAACACCGCGTCCTTACAGCAAAGGCCAGCTGGGTCACGCAGCCCACACAGAGCCCTAAAGCGAGAACTTCAGCCCGCAAGCCGAGGGAAGGGATTCTCCACTCCCCTCAGCCTCGTGAGGCCACGTCGGGGCTGCCACAGCCACTTCTGGCCCTGCTGGCAGAAGACAGGCTGGAGTGGGCCCAGCCTTGGAGGTGCAGAGCCACCAAGCTGCTCCGAGGCTGGGCCGAGCGGTGTACGAGGAAGGGGAATAAGCATCTTCATCCTGGAGAGGAAAGAGTAAAGGGTGGGCTCTTAGTGCTGTCTACAGTTAACCAGGGAAAAGCTGAGGGAAAATGGACCCAGAGTCATCCTGCAGGAGCAGCAGGTAAAGGACAAAGTGCAAGGACACAAATTGTAGCAAGAGAAGTTAAGGTTAGGTATGAGGAGAAATTACTCCTCCATCGAGGTATTCAGATGTTGGGACAGGGCTCCAGAGAGGATGTGGGATTTTCATCCTTGGGGGCATTCCAAATTTCACAGGAACAAGGCACTGAGCAATCTGACATACCTGAACCTGTTCTGAGCAGGTGTTGGGACGAGCTCACCTCCAGGTGTCCCTTGCAACCTGTATATCACTTGGCTGTATTCCAGGTGCACCCATGATTTGCAGCAACCAAAACATAAAGGAAAAGTTCAGTTTTTAATTTTCTAAAAAAGCCAATGCTATGTTTTATTTCAGGTACCCAGACTTCATTTTCCTCGTTGTTGGTAAAAAAGTGCTGGATAAAGGTTTCTCCTTCATAGGAATTTGACAGCTTGGGTAAATGGGAGTTCAAAGCCTGAGAAGTATTGGGAGGGGGGAAAGTGAGCAGAAGAGCAGTATGGAAAGAGGAATTCATACATGAAAAAGGAAGGTGTGCATAGCCACTCTCCAAGCCATTTCATTCAAACAGCACATAGGATTTTTTTAGCATGTGGTTGATTTATCATTATTGATTTTCTAATCATTAGGTGCCCTTGGACACTCACACTCAGCCCTGCCCTTTTGTTAAGGAATTAGCATATCAAACTGCAGAGCTGAGGGTGATAACGCCACACCCAGCAACAGAATTAGTTAAGTTACAAGCACAGAGACTTTTAAAAAAATTTACTGGGGAAATGAAATAAAGCTTTCTGAAGAGGAAGCACATGGTAAAGGACTCTAGTCTTTTAACCATACTGTTTCATACTGTTGCATGAAAATTTTAAACATGTTAGAGGGGGGAGAAGTGATCCGTCTCCCTGCTCCAACATGTGATAAAAGTACTGGGAGTGTGTGGGAAGTGGTAGGCTTCCTAACAATGACCTTTAAAAAGGAGCTGAACAATAATTCTCCCAAATTATTGTTATTCATTCCAAAATTTAAAAATCAGGCCTGAGACAAGAAAAAAAAACAAAAACAAAAAAACAAACAAAAACAACAAACAAACAAAAAAAAACCTCACCAAAAAAACCCACAAAAAATACACCTCTTGGAACCACTCTCAGCTTACAAGTTCAAGTATCAAAAATAGTTGTGTAAATTATCTAATATTAGGTAATATTAACCTTCACAGAAGGAAACTGTCACCTCCAAGAACACACTGGAAGTCACGGATGACCTGCTGGACTCCTTGCATGCTGAAAGATTGCTGCGTAAACTCCTCCCCCAGAGCTTGATTGTCCTGCAGATTTTGGACTCAAGAGGTATGGGGAGAATGAACTTCATAAAGGGATAATAACTAAATTTTTGAGTAGCAGCTGCCCCTTACAGGAGTTGCAGCATGCTTTCCTCTTCTTTCCTTTTTTCTCTATCTACTGGATTGGAGCAGGAGAGGAAAGGTCCCAGTGTGGTGATTCTGGTCTGTTGTCGTGAGCTATGGCGTGGTTGTCAGGGAGTGGATAGGCTGAGTGTCTCAAACCAATGCCTGTGCATGTGTGGTTGAGGATGGGTCAGGCCTTGCTTCTGGTGAGACAGTGCCCTGACCCCAGACCCCCAGCCTGCCTGAGCTGTCAATCAATCAATCAATCAATCAATCACTAGAGGCTGTGCTAACCTGTGCTCCTGATTCTTTCCAGCTGTAGATGGGGAAGGATTAAAAGAAAGATTTATGTTGAAGAGACACTGAAGGGTTCAGTTAAGTTGAAAAGGCTTGTGGTCTGAAATCATGACCCTGAAAATTATATGCTGAGGGGATTGGAATAAATGAGTGTATTTTATTTTTGATTCCCACCCCTGAGGCAATCCAGATCATTTTAGTTAGTAGAATTGAACTGTATGTCATTTCCCATGATGTCCACTGATCTTTTCTCTCTCCCTGAGTACAGGTTCTGGGAATCTCCCTGAAACCTGCTTGGTGGGAGTGATAAGGATGGTGATCTGGAACGTGTATTTGTTTGGGTCATAGGGATACCTGGATGTGTAAGGTTGTGGAGTCTAAAAGGCTCCAAATGTAGGTGGCCTACATTGAATTTGCCAAGCTTTTTTTGGAACTCAGCTTTTGGAACAAGTCCAACAAGTATCACAAATAGTTGTGTAAATTATCTAATGTTAGAGAATGCTTAACCTCAAAGTAGGGAAGTGATGCCTCCAGGAGCACAGGGAATCACGGATGATCTGCTGGACTCTAGGTGCTGATAGACTGCTGCATGAACTTGCCCCCTGGAGCCTGATTATTCTGTGATTTCTGGACTCGTGGGATGGTGGGGGAAATGAACTGCACAAAAATATGTTAATTAGGTTTTATTGGTATAGCAACTGCCCTTTATATGGTTCCAATATGCTTTCCTCTTCTTTCCTTTCTACTCTACCTGCTAGATGAGATCAGGAGAGGAGAGGTACCTTGATGAGATCAAAAGAGGAAAGGTCTTAGTGTGGTGGTCCTGGTCAATGTCTTGAGATACAGGATTGTTGTCAGAGGCTGGATAAGTTTAGTGTCTTGAACCATTTTTGGGGTCCTTGGAAGGCCTGCTTATGTGCTGCTAGGTGAGGCGGTGCCCTACCCTGCCCCTAGACCCCCTCCCCAGCCCTGGTAGAGCTGTGAATCAATCAATCAATCAATCAATCAATCACATGGGGGGGTGGTGGTGCTAACCCAGCCCCTGGCTGGCCAAGTGACTGGAAATCTCTCCTTAGGGAAAAGGCCCGTGGAGGCTTAATAGATGGAGCACAAGGGCAGCACATGGTCTTGACCCTGCCAGCTTCCTGGAGTTCCTATCTCACCCACAATGGAATCCTAGGAGAGGGTAGCTCTACATGTGTTTTTCTAAATCTCTTCTTTCTGTCTTTCTCTGTCTCTCTCTCTTTCTTATCCTAATTCTCTTCTCATGGAACTTTGTGGGTAACATAAGATCTCATAGGTTTCAATGTTTATTTGTGAAACAAGCTAAGTAAATGCCAAGTATTAAATTAATGCCAAGTAATGCTGTGATAAGTGGTTTTATGTTGACTATGGTATCATATTTAATCCTCTTGCCGAAGTCCCTTTGTTTTCTGTTTTTTGCCAGTAAGTTTTTGTGTGATTTTTCACCTCTTGAGAGTATCTTGCTGGGATTTCTCTTTGTGCCAATTAGTGTAAAGGAACCTTCAATTTAATCCCTGGATTTAAGTATTTTGGGGTGTAACAGAGGTGAAGTAGGAGCCTTATAGTTGCTGTCACATGCAACCATGGTTGACTCATGCAGGTACAACACAGATACTCTGACAGACAGTAGCAATTGGTCAGCTTGGCTATTGCTTTGCAATAGCTACTTACACTCAGCCAGTAGCGTTATTTATTTAGAATTCTTATGAATTATTACATAATTTTAAAACCAGTCGTAAAACCATACTTGGAATGTTGTTTCTGACACACAGACTGCTTTCCAGAAAAATTAGCCTGCATCCAGATTCAGTGGGAAGCCACTGCATTCTTGATCCAAGAAACAAAACCAGGAATTCAGACAAAACCAGGCTTTGATGACTGGGGACAGTCCAGTCCCCAAGAGGTGACTCCATATTGAACAAATCTGTCCTTCTTTTGCCAGACCAGAGGTTCTCCAGCTTCAGTCTAGGGAGGAAAAGACAGCATAAAGTAACTCCTCTAGTAATGGGGACACTAGGCATGCAAACAGCAAAATACTGACAGGAATAATATTGTAGCTCCAAAGGTTTTAAAATGTGACTGACTGTAGAGAGAGAAGGTGTTTTATTAGACCTGCTGGAGTAAAATAATTAGGGGGGAAAAAACCCTTGTCTCTAAGCATCCAGGTCATGGTCTTGATCTGAAGATCTACCAGTCATGGATGTGAGTACATCCCCAAATGACTGCGAGGTCAATTACACACACAAAAATGAACTTTCCTAATTTTCCACATCCTCGATCTACTTGATCTGGACAAAAATAATTTAACTGTTTTAATGCTGTTCCTTAAAATGCAGGCATAGCAGGATATGAATACCTATGTCTGATGATTTTTGGCTCTATCAGTGAACACAGTGCCCACAGTCTCTAAGTCTAGGCAGTATATTACAGGCTTTGCTTCAGGTGGGTGGGATTTTCACAACACTGGGCTAATATGAGTCAGATATTACTTTATACAATTTTCCTGCTATTCTGGTTGACTGTGTCAGTTAAGAAAAAAATGCTGTGTATACCTCAGTTCTTAGGCTTCATGCAGAAACGTTGAGCTTCTGAAACTATTTCTGAGCCTTGAAAGTCCAAATTATATGCATTTACCTGCTTAAAGTCAAAGTTAGATTATTCTTACCCCACCATTATCTATGCTTCCCGAAGTAAATTTACCACAAAATTAATGATTTTTAACACTTCCATTCATAAATTCAGGGTGATTTTATATCCATATCAATGAACTTAGGACTAAACATTTTCTGTAACATATTGCAAATATCTGAAAAGGCTTCAAGGTTTTTGCTAAATTAGTATCAGTAAGCACTTTCATGAGAGAAGCACATTTCAGCAGCCAGTTAGACTGAAAGAGCAACTTTTGCTTCCAAAGACATTGCTACATGTACTTTTTTTCTGCTACATGTGAGAAGAGCACACAACTCAATTTAGGAATGTGTCTTTTGTTCAGTCCTGCCACCTTCCTTTGCAGAATAAGTAACTCATGCAAAGCTCCACTATACTTTAAGAAATGTCATACCACTTTGACCAATGTGGACTATTAATTAAGGAAGTAACAAAACAGGAGAGAGTGAAACCTCATTTATCTAATTTTGCAAAACAAAGCTGCTTGTGAGCAATACAAGCTAAGGTCACCCTCCTGAAAACATAAAGCACAACACAAGCGTGATTATAATAATAACAGTCACATATTTCAATAGCACACAGCTAGAGAAATACTACAAATGTCTGCTTTCCTCTTGTTCACCTAAATGAAAAAGGCATCCTTCAGAATGCACTGTAAAATGACATAGGTTACAGGACATATACTAACTAAAGAGCACTTGCTGCAAAATGCAGCAGTACAGATCTGAAAGCTGCAGGAGGGATGTAACTGTTACACTGCAGGCCTAGTCAGTGTCCTGGTTTGGGCTTAGGCAGAGTTAATTTTCTTCTTAGTAGCTGGTACAGTGCCATGTTTTAGGTTTAATATCAGAACAATGATTATAACACACTGATATTTTGGTTGTGGCTAAGTAGTGCTTACTCTAACTCAAGGACTTTTCAGTTTCCCCTTCTCTGCCAGTGAGGAGGTTCACAAGAAGATGGGCAGCACCATGGCCAGGACAGCTGACCTGGTCTGGCCACAGGGATATTCCATCCCATAGTACAACATGTTTATTACAGACACTGGATGGAGCCACTAATTGCTTCTTAGGAACAGGCTGGGCATTGGTCAGCAATTGTATTGTGCATCACTTTTGTTCCTTGGGTTTTATCCCTTTCTCATGTTTTCATTACAATTAATATTATTATTATTGCTGCTATTATTATTATGGTTATTGCACATAATTTTGTTTCAATTATTAAACCATTCTTATCTCATGAGTCTTACTTTTTTTTAAAACTCTCCTCTCCACCAAAGAAGGGATGGGGGAATGAGTGAGCAGCTGCATGGTACTTAGCTTCTGGCTGTAGTAGAGCCATGACACTCAAGAATAATTTTGATAGGTTGCTATTCCCTTTACCCACAGACTCTACAGGAGGTGGTGCTTATAGCCAGCTGTTACCTGATGTGGTGGGTGTATTCGGGCCAGTGTTTTGTTCCATCATTCCAGGGGAGGCATTCGATGCAGGCTCTTGTGTATGATCATCACACCTCTTGAGATTGCAGTACTCCCATAACGTGTTTGGGTCAGTGGTGAAACACCATGGGCTGCTGTCACCATCTGGGTTTCTACAATAGTTGTCCCTCAAATCCCTGCACAAATAAAGCCAACAGTCATGCTGCATAAGACTGAACGTAAGCATTAGGAATATCTTGACAAAAAGATGTCCTATGTACTATGTACAAATAAATAGATTTATTGTTTGTTTTACTTATGGACAGATATTCTATTACCAGCAAACACATCTGTGGTTGTGATGCTAGTGAAGAGCTGTATTTCACATTTTCATTGGAGTCTTGAATATATTTATGCATGAGGAATCAGTTCAACTACTGGCTTATACTCTGGCTGTAATATTTCAATGTACTGAGCACCTAAATATTTGCCCCATATGGCAGTTATTTTAATTTACAAGTAGGTGTGTATAAGCATACACAATTGTCAGAATGTGTGATTTAGTAATCAATGTGCAGGAAGAATCATACTCTGGGGGGGAACTTAAGCTTTTCCAAAAGTTTTTAAATGTCAAAAGGTTCCTTCTCATATTCAGACGAATGGCAAACAAATGCTTATGCAATTGATCCCCTCTTACACCCCCAAAACCCAATTTCTACTGACTTCAGTGAGACCACTCCCATGTCTCTGCTTGCTGGGGCATGGGGGAGTGGATTTTCAATTTTCAATAATTTGCAGAGTTGCAGTATTTCCCCATCCTGAATCACAGCACGGTCTCAGAATAAAAAAGAAATGAAATGCTTTTTCACTGAATATGACAGAATACATGAATTCCACATTTTCCCAGCTTGATTTTAATTTTTAAAGTATTTTTGAAATATATCATCCCCTCTGAGGATGTTCCAGTTTTTTGATTCTAAAATATAACTGAAAAATTCCAATTATTTAGCAGCATTAAAAGGGCAAAAAATTAGAAAAGTATCAACCTTCCTGCTTATAATCCGCTAAGCACGATGGATTTCCTCACAATTGCTCCTGTAATTGTAATCCTGTTTCTCTCCTGCCCTTACTGAAAACTGGCACATTAGTGTCAGTCACTGGTCCAGTCATTTCTAGTCCAGTTTTCTTAATCTGAAGAAGATAAATCAAGGGGAAATTTCAGTGTATGCAATTCTAGGTGCCCAATTCTAACTGCAAAGAACACCTAGTTGGTATTTCTAAGCATGACATATCTGACTGTGTGTTTTGTATCATAAATGCTGTGTCCTCCCCAGATGAAATCATTAGAAAGACCACAGCAAAAAGTCTCAAATTCAAAAACAAACCACATAATTCAGTAGATGCCTTGTCTCTGGATGCAAGTCTCCTGGTGTTGGTTGCAGAAGATCAGATTTACAAGTAAAGGACACAGCTGTATTTTACTCAGAATTTAGATAACAGGAAAACACAATTCTTACAAATGAGACCAACAGAAAACATTTTTAGAAAAGTTCTCTTTTATCAATACATTCCCTAGCAGTTTTTTAAAGCACAGCTGTGCAAAGATGATACAACCAGCAAAGGTTATTGCCAGAGAAAGCGAGAAGAGGTGAGATAAACGTACGCGTCTGGGAATCTGTCTGGGGTTTTTATGTGGCTGTGTGGGAACATGGAGCTCCAGGCCTGGCACTTCTTTCCCGATGCAGTGACAGAAGTTGTGCCACGATAACTCTGGCCCTTGCCTCGGTAGCACTCCTCTGTTAGGGGAACTTGTACGGGCACGTCTGCGGCAAACGACAGAAACGGGTCTTTGGCGTCGTAATTTTAATGTTCTTACTGAGCAGGCACAAGAAAGCCTCAAACACACAGGATGACAAAAATGAATGACTCATTTGTGCAGACAGTATCCAGTGAAGTCACCACACCTGCAGCAGAGGGGCATTTCCAAAGATACTGAAAAAACGATCTCAGTTTTAGCATCTTATGTTAGATGTTTTTCAGTGAAGGGTCACCAGTTTCATTTTGGCATAAGTGAACACGTCAGAATTAAAGATAAGAAAGTTCTCATGAAAATCCTATAAGATTAGATACTGGTGATTTTGCCCATGATATTTCTCAAACAGGCATTATGTTAAACTTCAGTCTCTCTATTATCCTTTTGATTGTGCTAAATGAATGTTTCAATGTGATTTTTAATTACATTGAAAGCTCTTGTCCTCTCATTTGTGGCTAATGTCCAAAAATAAGAGTTAGTTTTATTTAGCAATTTTTCATCTCTTTAAACGTTTTCATTTTTCAATGAACTTGCTATAATTGGCCTACCTTTGAGAAGAAATGAATATAAAAACATAAATATCTTTCATCCTGTAATTCTTCTGTTGAGTCAGCTCGTGTTATGCATCTTTCACTGTATTTACCTAACCACTGAAAGTTTGATATTTGAAAGATTTTGCAACATGCCAGGCAGACAAACATTAAGAGCAACAAAGTGACTGACAAAAAAGATTTAATACGTTTCCAATATGAAACAATAAATCTTTGACTCTAATTTTAAAGCCCTTATCTCAAGTACAGTCCACTATTCATACCAGCAATTCCTTGTGCAGTCCTGTCACAGGGAGGAATTGTGCAATATTCCCATCTAATGCTGCTGTTGGTGGTGTAGCACCAAGGCTTCTTCTCTCCATCAGGGTTTCTACAGTAGTTTTCCTGTAAGCCCCTTAAAACAGGAAACAGGAACAGGCTTTAAACCGCTCATAAAAATCCAGAAGAGTTGTGTGCATGACTATTAACAGCTACTGCATCCAGTACACAACTTAGTGCTGTATTTATTCTTTTTAGAGATGGATTAACCCAGGCATCACTCCTTTGGGACTAATCAATGATCTTCGACTTCACAGTCTAAATGCTGAAGATATAGGAAGAACTTTAGCAATGCTTACACTTTCTGCTCTTCTTGTTGAGGTCAAGATGCAGCAGTAAGAGCTGACTTCAAAACAGAAGGCACTGATATCCCTGAGATTACAGTAAGAACCAGGCAAGGCTGGATGTGACAGACTGGAAGTGTGTACACAGGAGCACTGGTACACGCTGCTCTCTGCCCTGAGAGAGTGGACAGGGTTTCACCTCCCTAGGAAAACAGAGCTATAAGCCAGGTCAGTCCCAGCTATTCCTGCACATTGGTAATGCTCTGCAAGCCCAGCTCCTCTGACCTTGGAGCACAAGGATGTATTGGAGTATGTTGTCCTTGGAGCATCACTCTTCAGAAGAGTAACGCATTGAAAATGTACCAAAAACACAGCCAAGGGATTTTTAACATAAAAGTAGTGAACTACTTATATCTGTGGGATGTGGAGGAGACAAATGAGAAGAATACATGAAAATAAACAGGGAGGCAGAAAAAAAATGAAGAGCAAGACCTGAACAGAAGTAATGAGCACTGACCAACAGCGAGAATTACAACTTAAGAATATAAATGAGGAAAACCTGTCCTCCTCTTGCCTCTGCATCTGGATTGATAGGGGATAACTGCTCTTTGGTATTTGTTAGCATGCTGAGGCTCAGCGTACTTGCAGGGATATCTGTCAGGAATCCAGCCATGTTTGTGAGGAAGCTGTGTGTCCCAGTGTTGACAGACATTTCCCGACTCGGTGATGGCTATCCTTCCTCGATAGTCTTCACCTTTCCCTGAAAGACACTGGGAGTCTGGGCCAGAGACTGGTGGGGGTGTAGCTGTAACAGGAAAAAAAAAAAAAAAAGAAAAGGAGAGGGAAGGGGAGGGCAGGAGAGGGCAGAGGAGGGAAGAAAAATTGTGGTAAGTAGTGCTTTCAAAAATATATAAACCGCTTTGTTTCTATAATGTTGAAGTTGCATTTTTTTTTCTTTCAGCAGAGGTTACACTGGTTAAAAGCCATGTCAAAATCAAAGAGGACATTTTATGTGCCTCCAGACTGCCAGATGAATGTCCTGTGTTTGCCCTTTTACAGCAGCCAGTAAATAGCTTTGCTGGGTTGAGCCAGACTCTGTGCCTACTATCCCCTGAGAGCAGAACAGGAAAGGCAATAAGTAATCTTGTACAGTCTTGTAAACCCAAGTGAGATGGAGTACAGTAATATAATACACACAGGTAGCGTGGAAGGGCAGAAAGGACCAAGAAGAAATTGTGAGAGAAAGCAGAGCAGCCTTTGGAGCTGAGCCTCTGGAGTCAGTGAATTGGGGAAGAGGGACAAAAGGAAGAGTGAAAAAAGAAAGAAAGAAAGTGAAATGGTCTGCCATGTGGGGAACAGCAAAGAAAATAAGAGTAATGATCAGAGGCATGGAACCTGCAGACGGCAAATGAAAAGTGAATTTACAGCACATACTTATAGTATACAGAATTTCCCAGGGACATGAGTATGACCTTAAAAGGTCGGTATGTTCCTTAAACTTAAGTTTTAAGCACAGGATGGAAATGCTATGGTAACTGTCACAATTTGTCATACAAAAGTCTATAAATAGTTATTTTGCCATCTGTAATTAAGCATGCCGAAGAGAGCTACATCTGGCAAACACACACCACTGCTTAGAGCACTGGCAAATGTAAATACATAAGAAAGCAATCTCTAGAAAGGAAAAACACACTTAATTTTTTTTTCCTCAAAGTGCAATACACTTTTACAATTGGGAATGTTACCTCTTAATTCAGAGCCTTGGAAATATCCAGCTTTAGTGTGCTCAGCTTAATGGGTTAAGTTAGCTGGCTGATATGTCAAGTTTTTCTCCTGAGGCCTGAACTTGTTTCTCAGGACTCATCCCTTGTTAAGAAAAAGGCAGTGCTGGCTGTGCAGATCAGACCCAGGTAAAATATCACAGTGGGGTCACATGGTAATTTAGATGACTTCCTTGAGTTAGCAGATAAGCAGTAAGCTACCACCTGATTTAACCTTAATGTCTTGCCTCTCAGTAAGTTGAAAAGTAAAGTGGTTAAAGGCAAATTATGGTTTACCATAACATCTTTGTATTGCACTTTGTGACACCTTCATCCTCACTGACCATACATGATTTTGCATAATAGAAGTTTAGTGAGTGATTCTGCTTATTAATGTGCACTTTCCCTGCTTCACAGAGATACCTCTGGGTTACTCAGAACTGTGGTTTCTTGTCTTTCCCCTCCCTGCATAATTTTAATGAGCTACCCTCTGGAGTGATCTCAGGAAATCGGACTCACAGCAACGAGGAATGTTGCAATATTCCCAGCGTTTATTTGGGTTGGTAGTGAAACACCAGGGCCGAAGTTCACCATCAGGATTGCGGCAATAATTCATCTTCAGATCCTTCTCTGGATAGCTGTACATTGAAAATGGAAGAGAAACTTGTGAGTCAGCAAGGGCCATGTGTGTGTAGCAATGAGGCTGGCTGCAGGCAGGGTCTCTCAGGCTCTGTGGGAATGAATTCAGTGCTGAGCATCACTCACTGTTTCAGGATAAATCCATGCATATGAGGCTCTTGGACATCCCAGCGCTGGCACTCAAGTCCAGACTCTGTTCTTGAAACTTCTCCGTGGTAATCCTCACCATTACACTGCATGCACTCCCCTATAGGTTCTAGGCAGAAGGAAAACAAAGCAAGGAAGGCACCATGGAAGAGTATGCTGAAAGGACAAGCGGGGTTTGTTCCAGCTAACAATGAAAGGGATTCAGAAAACCACGCATTGCAGCCTGCCCAAATTAATAATGCTTCAGGAATACATTTCATTTGCAGGGAGGAATTTGTCATGTATCTGTATATGCTGTTAGCAATGGGAGTTCAGTGTGTTACACAGCACTTGGGTCAGTCTTTACTCTTGTTACAATTACATAAATTACTGGTGTAAAAGCAATATAGTCCTTAACCAGATTATTGCAGTTCTCTGCCAGTAGAGTAAAAAGTAACAAAGTAGATGAAGATAAAGCAAACAATATCAGTAAATGATTAAAAATTTTTAGTTCTTCCATATTTACAAAATAACTTTGATAATTCAAGCCAGTTAGGAAAACAACCTCTCCATTGAGAATTTCTTAAGTTTGATTTAAATTCTAATTTGAAAAAAATGTGTAAAAAATAAAGCACAAAAAAGTAGCAGGGATAATATTACCTACTTGAACAACACTTCTCTGAAAAGTAAATATACCTTCTCCAGTGTGCATGACTTGATCCTCACAGTCTGGGATGGCACAGTAATCAAATCTCTTAGCAGGATCTGTTGTGTAACACCAGGGTCCATTTTTATCTGCATCAGGGTTTCTGCAGTAGTTTTCTTCCAACCCTGCATTGGGGTATTTTTCAGGTGTATAACTGTAAGAGTATTAAAATTCTATTTTAATATTTCTATTAATATTTCTATTCTGTGCCAGTACTTTGGTGGCACAGAAAGGAAATACCCAACTTGCTCAGCTAGCTGTGAATTTTATTCGTTTACAGTAAAAGTGAGAGAAACAGATTTCCCATTGTAAGCCATAAATGAAAACTGAAAAAATCATTCCTCACTGCAATTATTAGTAGCTTTTTCCCAGTTGTCAGTAAGAAGTGAGCTTACAGCCTGTAAGGACAATGACAGTCTCAAAGGATAATTGTTGTCTTTAATGTGTGCATCCACTTGATCTAACCAGCTCACTACAACCTGGGGCTCTGACATGTGTTTGTCTTAAAGGAGCTCCTTTAAAAGTTGTGTATTTCTGGAGACTATTCACCAAACACAACTAAGTCTCACAGAGATCTGAAGCAAGTAACACTAAGCTTCTTCCTACAATAATCTTCCCAGAGAAGACTAAATTACTTTTAAATTATCTGAACAAGTGCATTCAAGTGTATTTAACAGCAAAATAATTTTTTAAATAAAACTTCAACATAGATCAGAGGAAACAGGACCTCTGCTTCCCCACTTGCTTCAGTGAGCCCAGTGGCAGCCAGCCCTGAGAAGACTCTACCTAGCTAGATCCATTTGGCCCTTGGATACTTTTCTCAGGTGTGGGTGGGTTTTTTTTTGGTTTTGTTTTGGTTTTTTTGACTATCTATATGGCAAGTAGAGGGGGCCTAGAGTTGGACGGGTATCACTTTATACAGGAGAGCAATTATGACCCCACTGTTACCAACAGCAAAAATCTTCATCATGTTGAGAGAAGGAGCATTTAATCTGCTTAAGACACCTCACATTTAGACACAACTTCTCTAGCTGACAATGTGTCCTTTCCTTATCCAGACCATCAAAGTTCTCTGCTAGTAGAGTCAAAAGTAACAAGACAGATGAAGATAAAGCTGTTTATAAAAGTCACCTGACAAGAGGATTTGATAACTTGCACTATAAATCTGTGTATATATATGAAGAGGAGGAAACTTGGAAAAGGTTCAGAACAACAAAAAGAAATGTAAATGGGGACATACTTAGGCCTGTGGGGTGTTTTTTCTGCCCACTTCTGGCATGGAATACCCCTCTGAGTCATGGCTTCTGTTCCTCTGTAGTCTGTCCCAATCCCTCTTTTACACTGCATAAGGTAAACTGAAATGGAATCAAATTTTTTTAATTCAGTGGTGTTACAACATTCATTTCCTGGTACTGAAAATCTGCAGATATAACTGAAGCTCATCTGTACATGATGAACCGTGTTTTACTCATGCTTTGAACCTCTTGTGCCTGCAACATTCTATAATGTATTTTAAAAGAATTTAGTTACAGCTACTAGGCATCTAAAGAGAAAATTTTCTGAAGCATTGTTACAGAGCTATAAAATCAAGTCAAGAGAACAGCTATATCAAGTTTTTGATATGCAATAAAATGCATGCTTCTACTATCATAATACTGGGATCAATGGGCATGTCTTTCAGCAACATCTGGAGATTCTTGGAAAGGCACTGTTCATAAGCACAATTGCAGTGTGGGTGTCAGCCAGCTAGCCCTTTAAGCCAGAAAATAATTAATTACCAGAATACACTTGTCACCAAAGTGTAAGTGGTGCCCAAACCTTTGATTCATCTTAGCCTCAGACTCTCCCAGGTATTTTTCTAGTGGGATTCCAAGACAGAGAATGCAAATCATGTTGAGGGTTGCTTTAACTGGCAACAGACACTGAAAAAATCTCCAGTTATTGAGGGCAGTGATCTTGATTTCCCCTTTCTTGTTTGCACAGCAATAATCTCCCCAAACCTCGAAATACAAAATGGAAATGTTAGAGCAAGGACAGGAGACCAATCTGCTAGGAAAAAATGGGTTCCTCCTAAATTATTTTAGCCTGCCTAAATAAGAAAGCTGGACATATCTGACACCCGGGGAGAGGAGGTGAAGACTGTATAACTGTGTCTGGGAGGAAGACAACAAGTAACTTCCCAGTTCAAATGGCATATGGAGATCACCATGCATCTAGGCCTTGGTATTTGATCCTTCCTGAACAGTGTTTTTAGTAATGTGGCTTCTTCCTGGCCCCCAATTTCTCAATTAGTTTTCTGCCCTATACAGGAATTTGCTCCAGCACTGCAGCAAAGAACAGAAGGATGCTATTAGGATAGGCTTGATGAGTAAATCTGTAACATCTTACTGTACACATACTTCTCTTCTCATAAAGAACTGTGTCCATGCTGGGGAATGCCACTGTCATTTTAGCATTTTCAGCCAGTGTTAAACACTGTAGCTTTTTCCTGGTGAATAGGAAGGCCCTGTTGAAATTGAGAAGGAAGCAATATTGACATAGGAAGCAATATTTTAAATTCACTTCAAATTATTCAACCCGTAATTATTTTTCTATAAATTATTAATTTGCTAGCACTGGTTTATATTCATTTTTATCTTTCAGACGCTGCACTCAGTATTTTAGACACTGTGTTAGAGGTTAGCTTTATCTACTACTCTCAAGTGGCTCACTTATTCAGGATATATGACTACCTGAATAAATCATTGGGTGCGGAACTAGAAACTGCCTTGCCAAAACATTATCAACAGCATCCTAGCTGCTCAGGTTAGTGTCTGTCCCTACAATGAATTAGAAACCTTGCACTCTTGTGAAACAAAGCAGCATACCCCTAAAGAGGCTCAAGCAGTTCTCTGTGTAATGCTGGATAAGAATGGGAACTTGAACATTTACTATAAAATGAATGGTATGTTGCAAATCCACTCTTTACTTGATCTTGGGGTAACTTATGGGTGGAGATGTCACAGGCTAAAGGCACATGGGAGACACTGCTGTAGGCAGAGCTGCAGCAGAATGGGGTTGTTGGTTCTGAGTAAAGGTAGGAACATAGCATTGATATGCAGACACCCACAATGGCACGGTTTTAAGATTCAACAGAAATTACCTGCAGGTAAAATTTCTTTCAGCTTCACATTTCTCTGCACATTCTCTTTCATTATTTGTCTTGTAAAACTGTTTGCTTCGAATAAGTATCCAAACACCATCTGTTCTTAAATAGTCATCCAGTATATCTCCTTTCACTAGGAGGTAAGGAAAGGAATCAGACATTACAAATGAGAATCTGCAATTAAGATCATCTCTGGATTTCAGTCCCATTTTCACTGTAGCTTGGAGAGGTGAAGACACAATTTATTTTGCATAATTCTGGGTTAAGAGATGATAAACTGTGGTTATTTCTGTCTCCTGACAGAATCACAGCTGAATGACTGCAACATGTCATGGGGAAAAAAGAGGCAGAAGAAAAATGTAGAGGCAGTTCTGATTAGAGTTATGCATGAGTTTGAAGCTAAAAGCAAAAAATGGGAAACAAGAGTGAGGGGCAACGGAGAAAGAGACTAAGTGGTGTCAGGTCAACCAGAGAAAGAGGAAGGGAAGTGATAACCCATATCAAGCTTTTGGAGAAGCATGAGTTAGGTGGATGGGAGATTATGACCTGTCATGCGGATTGTGCAATCCCTGCAGCTTCATTGGTCACTGCCTAGTTGTCTGTCCCAAGATGTCCTGCCCTAGAGCAAGAAACCTCAATCACAAAGTTAGTATATAGCCTTTTACAATGCCCACTATTGTTTTATTGTAATGGGTTGAGCAGATTTAGTAATGAAATTGTCAGGCTGCATCTCTGTTGCAATAAATCAACCCAAGATTTTAAATTAGTAAATCAGTTAGCATTATTAGATCTGAAAGCTACATATACCCAAGATTTATATTATGTACCTGCTAATATGTCTAATGCACCTCTAACATACTGTTGCTCACAATGCAGTTTACCATCAAATTGATTTTTTTTTCTTTTTATGTCTGTCTATAAAGATTCTGTGTTTCTGTTCCTAATTTCTACAAGAGTTTATTTCCATCTCCAGCATCAGGTTACAATGTTGCACAAGTGATCCAGTTTAATAATTTCATTTTTTCAATCTAGATTATTATTGACAGATGCAGGAAGTTCATAATTTTGTACAGCATGCTCACAGGAAATGTTGTGAATCTTTCATGTATGCACTCATATTAGGGCTGAATTCACTGCAACATCACTCCAGTGTTACTGATTCCCATGACATAGGGGCCGTTCATCACCTACCACCATGCAACACAGATTCACTCAAAATAAAAGATATTTGGGCCACTAACGAAAGTAAGATTACTAATTGCCTGAGGGCATTTTCTGCGTCTCTTTGCAGAGTTGGCTCAATGCTATAAAACCTGCATGTCTAAGAAATCCCTGGCTTCCCATATCTAGTCCTACTGTTACAGCAGGACTATGCAGAGCACCAATAGCCTAGCCTACTAATTTCTCCTGATGGATTCAGTAAACAAGTGCTTCCTTTCCTGAATTTTTTCCTAAGTTAACTGAGGCCCCTGTTCCAGAGGACTAGAAAAAGAAAATATTCTTTTCCAATCTTTATTTACTCATCTTAAAACTCTGTGTTTCTTCAAAGAGCTCTACTTTGGATACTATTCCTTCTCAGTGACTGCAAGAAAAAAAATATTGCAGTTGCATGGGAATTTGGATGATACACATTAGCTAAAAGGCAACACAGATTGGCAGGAACTTAGATAATAGAAAAGAAAAGATGATACTGATTGCCTGAAAAATACTGCAAAGTGTAAACTTCAGAAAAGAATATAAGAGATTTTAAATGCGTCAGGGAATATATTAGTCTGACTAAAATCTATATAAACCTAGATATTGCACAGGATAATTGAACAGAATATTCAAATATATATGAACAAACAAATTTCTTCATTTCCATATGCATCTTTACTAACCCAGAAGACATAAAAATTGGCTTTAAGGCAGTTGTGGACCATCACTTTTGAGCAAGTCAGCTAGAGCTGATAACAATGAACAAATAAAACCCCCTGCTTTCTCAGTTGTCTTTTATAACCCAATGCAATCATACAATGATATGTCCCTGGTATTCTGACCTTAAGTGTCTGAACGATTAAAAACTCATAAAAACTGTACTGATATATATTTATCAGTGCTTTAAAAAAAATTATTTTAGTGCCATGCAAGTATATGTAATTTCAGAGTACAAGAGATTATGGTATCTGATTGAAATCTGATTGGAATATATACTACACATGGAATATTTATTTCCAGAATTTGTATATAAGCTTGAAATCCATATATTATCACCAGTGCAACACCTATCTTCTTTTGCAGCTATAAGAAAGAATTCTGGACATATTCCTGGACAAGGTGATCTAGGTTACTGGGGAGTAAATTTCTACCTGCTGCCCTCAGGAAAACAAGGGAGAACATTTTATTGTAGATGTCTGACAACAGAAAACGTGAAATTGCTGGAATATAAAGGAGCCTTTTAATTTTTCATTTTGTTTTAAATATTCCATTTCAAAGCTTTGAAACTCATATCATAAAGGATGAAAATCAGTATCACTGTGTTTAACAATGATTGTCAGTAAACACAGCTTTACCTTTAGCATTTGATCCAAAGCCTGCTGAAATTAGAGATAACTTCTCACTGGCTGCTATGGGTTTTGTACAAGTCTTTGACAGGCTGCTTCCCAAGGGTGTCCCCATCTTTGGACATGGAAAATGTTTGCCTGGGGCCATTAGTTGCCTGTGCAGACACCATGGCTGCTGCTTTTCTAGTGTTGAACACAGCCTTGGGGCAACCACGGCTCTTGCTTTATTCAACAGCAGCTCTTTCTGACCAGCAAGGCCCAAATCCATCATTGTCCAGGAAATGAGTGACACACTGACTTAGGGACCTACCTTCACCACATGGAGCTTGCTAGTGTTTGGCCCCAGTCTCACCTAGGCAAGCAGAAGGCAAAGGACTCTTACCTGAGCTGAGAAAGAACAGAAGGAGAAAGGCAGCTTTGCTAATCCCCATTTTGGCCCAGCTGGAGGCTGCAGAAAGTTGTGCTTGCACAAAGTTTTATTGACTCGCACTGGAGTGAGGCAGCATCAAACAAACAAGGCAAGAGGATTAAGTTAATCATTCTCCCATGCTGTGCCTCCCTTGCCATGGTGTGGGTATCAAAACAACCTTGAATTGGAGGGATTACCAAATCAAGCTCAATAATTTCTACTGGATACAGGGAAATGTGAAAGCACTTTCTTCTTTTGTGGGACATATTTGGGTTTTTTTTCTCACATTGCCTGGCATCACTTTATTAGGATAAAGATGAGGATCATAGTGGTAGAAAGTATGGGAACAAGGCACAATCCACACACCCAGTTCTATATAGTCCTGAGTATTCAGCTTTAGGTCTCAACAGTATTTCCAGTCAGAGACTTGGACTGCTTTAGATTGGAACTGCTGCTGATTTATGCTCCTGTGTAAGTCAGTCTCCCAAAACAGACTCTGATAATGCTAACTCTGTTTTTAACAGCCTCCAAATCCCTTTCTGGAGGAAAGAAAATTACCTCCCTCAGCTTTTTTCCATTTCTGGTTTAGTTTTTGTTGTTCATGACTTGGGAGGCATAATTCACTTTGGTATGGTGTGCCTTTGACATCTGGGCAAAGCTGCTGATATCTCAAATCTGCCCAGACCTCAGGGTGTATGCAGGGTGTCCCATGCCCTTCAGCAACATCTGTCATGTCTGTCAACCCCATGGGGCTCAGCTAAGCAAACCAGGCATTCCCAGCCATAGTGCCTTCAGAAGTTTTGACTGGTTTGCCTGGCCTGTCAGGGTAGCCTTTAGCTGGGATTGAGAGGGCACATGAGAACAACAGATGGGAGGAAGGTGGGAGTCCTGCATATTAGCCTCTGTGCTGGGAGTCACTTGGGGTAAAGGCAGTGGTCAAAAGGTACATGACTTCAGGGCAATGACAAATAAAACCAAATGTGCCCTGGGCCGAGGAGGCAATGGCGAAATGGCCTTTTTGTGGGATTTTTGCCTCAGCTTTGTCACACTGCAGAGGGCTCTTAGTGGGTAGCCAATGTGGAACCTGCAGTGAGAATAGGCAGGAGTGACACTAGCAGGAGAACAAGTCTTTGGTCATGTTTTGTGGTGAGCTGTGTCTGTATGCCAGCACATCCACAGCTCATCTGCATCCCGACCTACAGTCAGTGTTTGAGCATATCCTTCAACCTGTATCATATCTCACAGAAGGATATTCCTACAGGGATGTTCCTACAAGACTTCAGAAAATCAGTGGATGAACAGAAAAAAGAACCCAAAATTTCCACAAAGGCACTCATGGTGGAAGCAATCACCACTCATTTCTGCTTGGGCAGCCAGCAGGTCTGTGAACTCCAACCAGCAAGTCAGCACATGCATAGATGAATCCTGGGGACACATGGCTGTGGAAGAGACAGGCTGTCCTCATGGAAGCCAGGAGCAACTCACAGACACTTTATGGGGACATGAATGGAAGGAAGCAGGAGTAGAGGACCATTTGGGGGTGGTGGATAGAAGGGCATGCAGGACCTAAAGATTTCCCCGTTTAATACAGCAGAGAAGTGGGGTCACCAAGAGATGCAGTGGGACATGATGAGCAGGGATATGAACTACGGAGAGCCAAGCCTCTCCTTTTCCATCATTGACAGCACTCCCTGCTCTGTGCTTAGATAGCAAATGCCGTGGACTACAGATGCAAGTCTGAAACCACACTAGATCTGCTATCAAATAGCATGGAAACATCTTTTCTCTTGGATTTCATTTAAATCTTAGAACAATAAAAACCAGAGAGGTTTTTACGCCCGTGTTCTAATAGCAACAAATAAAATCACACCTTTGCTGAAGGAAGCTATGCTGTAATCCCACTTTACGTTGTGTGAGATTTTCTGGAGAGCTGTGCTGTGCTGACAATGTCCAGAAGGGTGCAGCAGACGATAGTTTTTGGAAAAAGTGAGTAACATTGAATTCCCAGCATGAAAAAGTGTCAGACCACACTCAGGATAGGTTGTCAGGCAATGTTTGTCCACAAGCTGGCTTAAATTGCAGCTAAAGCCAATAAGGAAATTTGTTGTATGCAAATATGCTTTTCTTTCTCAGTTTCCCCTATTATTTCCTACCCTAATACAACAGGTTTCAAGTTGATTGGTTTGAACTTATATAAATAGATTCAAAAGCTTTATTTTCTCAGTGCAATGCTCCATGTAGGAAAGGCAGCATGCGAGTCAGAAATATAGATTAAAAACAGAATGAGAAAGAGTGAGGGGGAAAAAGCCAAATGTAGTATTTTCACTGTAAGGTACTGAAAAACATAAATAAAGGTTATGATGCAGTGAAAAATAGTCACCTCTTTGGAGCAGAGAAACCCCCACAATTTTGTGAGAAAATAGCACAGGTTTAATCAAAATTAGGAAAATTAGAAGGAGAAGTAATTACTTGATTGAAAAGAAAAATAAATATTGATAAAACAAATAAGTGAGTGTAAGTTTAATAATGTTCATAAAATTATTTTGGAAAAACACAGATCAAGAGCTGAACAGTAATGAAAATATAACAAACAAACAAACAAACAAA
>VWYO01010471.1:61554-138026 GCA_013400275.1 Rhadina sibilatrix | reverse complement strand
AAAAAAAAAAAAAAAAAAAAGAACTTGAATGTCCAGTATCAAATTATAAAATACTTTCATTAGGCTTTCAGCTTGGAGAAAGAAAGATTTGTACACCCTTGCTCATTCTGTACTTTTGCTAGAGAACATCACGTAGCTCTGCTGCACTGGCTCAGAGTGTGTATTTTCTTTAAGAGTTGAGCAGAGGGCTTGTTATTTAATCACAGTGCTACTTCCAGCCACTGATTCACTCAATTCTATCAGTGGAATCAGAGGCCTTTTAGACAGGCCTTGTATAAGTTTTAATCCCCCTGTACTTGGCACTGGTGAGGTCACACCTCAAGTGCTGTATCCCGCTCTGGGCCCCTCACTACAAGCAGGACGTTGAGGCACTGGAATGTGTCCAGGGAAGAGCAGCAGAGCTGGGGAAGGGTCTGGGGCACAAGTCCTGTGAGGAGCAGCTGAGGCAGCTGAGGATGTTTAGCCGGGAGAAAAGGAGGCTCAGGGAAGACCTGAAATTTTGCCTGGGGAGGTTTTCAGATCTTCATGACAAGAAACTTCAGAAACAGATTTGATAAGCATCTGACATCCAGATGTTTATCAATTCTGTTTCAGATGTTTACAGACATTTTAGATCTGTACATTTTCTTACACCATGATGGTTGAACTCAATAATCCTTTTCATTTCCTTTTTCTTCTCATTCTGTGAATTAGATTTGTGACTCCTAAACAATTCCTCAACACAGCTATAGAGCAGCTCTCCATAAGCCATTACCAATAACGCCTCTTTCTCTTGGCTTTTGCACCTTCAACCTTCCTTCTCCACTTGATACACTCTCAGCTTACAGACATGAAGAGAAGAAATGCATTTCCAGAACTCCAGACACATTCACTTAAGAGTTGGGCTTAATGACCCTTGTGGGTCCCTTCCAACTGAGAATATTCTGTGATTCTTGAAATACTCCTGTTGCCACAGCACTGTGCCCATTACCTGGCTTGGTTGTATCTACATGCCCTGCTCAGCTGGCAGGCTGCAGGTCTGTGCTGTGGGTCACCTCTTAGAGCACTTTGGTTTCCTTTGGGAAAAATACAGTGCACTGAATCCAGGAAGACTGACTGATCAGAATAACTCCCTTCAAAGAAAGAAAAATCTTTTCCAAATCACTCTGGGAACACACAGAAATCTCCTTTCTCAAGACACCTCCAGTATGAGCCTAGAAGCAACATCATTTCATTCAAGTGACAGCTTCCTCTGCCCCAGGGGCACACCAGGCACAGTTGGTTTGCCCCTGCTTTTCACAACATAATTGCAACTTCTGAAGTTGCCTCACCTTGACAGCTCTGTTGTTTTCAGCTGGGGTGCCCCCCAGCTATGATGAGAAATGCAAGTCAGTCTTGTTTAGGCCTGATCCCTGGCCTCTGCCAGTTCTGCAGCTGGTGAGGGAGACTTTGTGTGCTGCTGGCATCCACCAAACTGGGCTCTGGCTCCCACCCAGCAGCTGCTTTCCTGCCTCAGGCTCTCATACACCCAGCTTCTCAGCACCAGCACCACAGGCATTACCAGCATACTCCCAGCACTGCTGAAAGCTCTTTACTTGGAATAGCTGGATAATGAATTATCAGATAATAAAATGCTTTAGGAAAACATCTTGACTAAAACGACCTTGCTAAATAAGAGACTGATATTCACTTTAGTTTATATGACCTTAACATATAGGTATATGAATGAGACCCACCCAAAGGATTGACTATTCTCATGGAGTGTACTCAGAGGAATGATGCCCTTGTCCTCAGCCCTAAACAGATGGTTGTCCAGGCCTAACTCCTTCCAAAACTGAACATCTCTATAGCTTTTTACCTCTGAGCAAGGTTTGAAGTGCAGGCCAAGAGCTCATTTCCTCCTGCAGTTGTTTGTTCCTGTATTTTCTTCCCTTGCATGTGGATATCAACAACTGAATCTTTAATTTGAAATGTAGTGCATACACCCAAGTTTGTGCCCTTTCCTATACCAATTGAAGTGGAAATGAGCCCCCAGAAGCCACCTAATCAGTCTGCCTTCCCTTAAACTCTACGAGTCAACTCTATGATATCCTTCCTGACTGCTGCTTGAACACCCCCAAGTTAAAAACCTCTCAGGACACCCTTCTCAGGAAAGCAGCTAACAACTATCCTTACTGTTAAAGGCATTCCTATGTATTACCTAAAGGGTTTGCCTTAGTATAGTTCTTTCATATCTTACAGTATGTGGGAAATTAGCAAGGCATCAAATAGCAGAACTGCAAAAAAATAACCCTGAGTACTACAAGCCTCATAGTTTCTATTAGTTCCTCTGCATGGATGGGTTAGGTTTACATAATATAGCAAATATAATGGCTGGGTTTTTTGAAATGCATTCAGACAACTGGAAGCAATATCAACTTTAAAGTATATTCAGAACACCTCAAGTAAAACACAGATAAATAATACACACATTTAATATTCATATAAATTATTCATATTCGTTCCATATTAATGATAAATATCAGCATTGCTAAAGCAAGCAGGTGTATGATGGTAGTGCCTCAAAAAGCTGTTTGATAACAAGTACCTGAGCTGACATTATTGTAATGGCTGCTCAGAGTGTCTCACAGCCCTCTACAGAGCCACAGTCTAATGGCCACTCCTGAGACATGTGGCCTGAGACTCTTCATTTGTGCTCCACTGGTGCCAGCCATGCTGCTCCTTATCTCAGCAAAGCTTTTACACAAGCAATGCAAGAATGATGTTCACTGTGTTTTTCTTGTCTATCCTTCTCCCATAAGTGGTTCTCAAGCATCTTCATTGTAGCTGCAGACAAAGCCAGAGACCTGCTGGTGCTCTGACACGTTAGATGATAAATCTCCTCGTGGCAGATGGTAAACCTTGGGCTAAGGGCTCACTTCCAGAAATTCAGTTCATAAAAAAGCCTGTCCCGAGATGACTTTAGGCAAGCAGGTCTCCCACCCTGCTGTGAGTTCTCAGACAGGGAGCGTGGCAGCTCCTGCGGAGCGCGAAGGTCTCTGCGCAGCCAGCCGGGAGAAGGCTGTGCTGGGGAGCTGCCTGAGCCAGACAGGCTCTTCCTGTGCTTTGGCTCCTGCACCCTCCCTGCTGCAGGGATCACTGCCTGGAGACAACCAAGGTGGGAGCAGGGAAGGCACAAACCCTTTCCTTATGCAAGGACTATGGAGAAAAGGGTTTTGCTCCCTAAGGAGCTCCCCATGAGCCTGTCCCAGCTCTAGATAGGAGCAGCAGCTGGGGGACACCAGGGCAGCCCCAACACTGGGCATTTGGCACATCCCTGGGGATGGGCTGAGGCCATGCAGGTGGGCCTGGCTTTGTGGGGCCCATGGCAGGTCAGGGCCGTGGGGAGCTGGAGATCAGCCCTGCTGCAGCACCGTGTGTCGGCCAGGGCTGACACGGTGTCCTGGACCATGGGGGAGCCCTGTGTGCCTGGGCAGGGACAGCCAGGGCTTGTGGTGCCCGACAGCTACAGGACAGGGAACTGAGGAAAGAAGAGCTTATTTCTCTCTATCTTGCAAGATAGATCACTCAATCATCCCCCCTCCTCTGCATTTCTCCCTAGACTGATCTGCCATTCAGCTCTGCAGGAAAGAGTCCAAGGTCAGAGGCATTTCTGTAGAGAAAAATCTGCAAATGCAGTTTCACTCAGCGGAGAAACTGAAAGTTCAGAACACCTGACTGCTTCTTACCTTTACTCAGACAAATGCATCATCAATAATGACCTTTTTTCCTGATTTTTTCCATGCTTACGTCTACTGTGACTTTTCCTGAATGGTGCTGGGCAGGGAGCTGGACTGGCACAGGGAAAACTGGTGCAATTGCTTCTTACAGCCCTCGGGAAGAACTTACTCATTGTGTGGAGACATCTCACTGAGCAGAGAGATAAAAATCTGCTATGACATCTATTAGTATGTGTTTTATTTGGTTTCAAGTAAATGTCAAAACTATAAGCCCATAAGAACAAAATGAGCTACTATGCTGGACAATGTTTCACATGCACATTGTATAGGCTACATAGCTCTACCTTCACCTTGTTTCTTTTGTATTGCTCAGGTATTATGTTGTAGTTTATTTTTCTGTCCTAAACTAAGCTTCCCTGTGAGGGAAGTCTCATTCCTTCTCATCTGAGAAGAAGGCTTCCCACCCAAACCTCTCCTTTCTCCCTGACAGATGTGGTTGTGATCAGCTGCATTTGCTGTCACAGGTCACTTGTCAGTGACTGAGATTCACCAGCACAAAGTAAATTACAGTGGCAACACACATTTAACTTAAAAGGACTGCCAGCAGTCAACTAAGTGCAGAGGTAGGAGCTAATGTTGTCTGGCAGAATGAAGACAATATACTGTTTGTCCGATTGTAACTAAGAGTGATGGGATGTCTGACATCTTCAGCTTCTGCTCCCCAGCAAATCTGAAACTTAGCTTGTGTTGTTGGCAACTAGACTTTCTAGAAAAAAAAGTAGTATTCTCTTTCCTGTAAAGGATAAGTTTTAAGGAAATCACAAGAGCTGAAAAAACCACTCTGAAATACATGCTTTTGGATATAGTTCCTTTTAACAACAGTCTTATTTTCCTTGGAAACAACTTTATTTGACAATAAATTCCTACAGCAGTAGCTACTGCCCTTTATATTAGGACATGCTGGCCAATCTGTGCTGTAATGAACTATTTTTATACTCTTCCCTTTTCTGACGTAAGGTCATGCCACGTTCTTCCCCGATGAGTTGGCGAACAACTTCTTGGCACTACGATCCTCTGTCCTCTGTGCAGCTGTTCCCAGGTTCTCCTCTTGCTTCTCCTCTGCTTCTGGAGTTTCAGACTGTCAGATTATGCAGATTTGTTTCTTGAGACACTGTGCTTTTTTCACAGCAGAGACTGAAACAACACAGTCCTTAGCTCTGTTGCTTCTTGGCTTGAGACACTAGGAGGGGGTATTTGTGTATAAATTGGCTGCCTGTTGTGAAAGTGAAGAGACACCTACCTACCTAAACGTAGGACAGGTCCAGAAATTGTCCCTTAGGACAGCTACAGAAAATGTTTTCCTTTCCTCTTCCCCTGTGGTCAAACCTCCATGTGTGAGAACACATCCAGGGGCAGAGTGCTCAGTAAATGATAAAGAAAGCAGTGCAACCCCTCAGCCATCTGCAAAACTTGCAGACTTAGGGACTTGCAAATGCCTTCTTAAGATTTAGCCCAACATTTGCAAATTCAATGCATACTTAGGTACCCTGGGAAAGAGGCCTTGATGTTCAGAGACATTGTGCAAATGTGATTTTTATTCTACAGCCGGGCTTCACATTAACAATGCAAAACAGGCCCACTGGATCTGGCAAACTAGAAATGAATTTAGCTGTCCATCTTGGGAATCCTTCCAGAAAGCATATTAGCTTTAATCACCCTTTTCACAGGGAGATAAACTCTTGCTTATGTTTGAAAAATATCTTTTCTTTCAACAACCTTACCTGCTGCTAGAAGAAGGGAGAAAAGAGAGTTGCTACTAAAGCAGCATCTATACTTTTGTTCACAGTCAAGGGTATTTGATATTGCTATGATAATATGTCTGGCAAATAGAGCGTGCAGCTGGATCTGAACACTATTTAAATTCAACAGCTCAGCTGTGTGGCTTGTTCAACAAATTGTTCCTCACACTGAGCAAAACCCAGGCTTTTTCATCCGCTTTTATGGTACACACTTTCAGTGGTCAGATTAACAATTTGTCTATGTATATCTTAAGCAAAAAGTCATAGATAAGCTAAGACCAGATCTTCTTTAGAAAGCTTAGATACCCAACATCAGTAAAAACATCCATATAGCCGGGCTTTAGGAATAAAGAATGTACATAGAAGTGCAGCTTTTGCTGGGCAGGGCACAGCCAGCACCTGCATTACTGTGAACTCTTCCGTAACTACATCTACTTTTGGGTATTTTTGTCACTTTAACTGCATGAGAACAATGAAGGTGGAAAGAATCTGTTCAGTTATCTTCTGAAGGTGTGGGAATCATATTGAGGAATGAGAATCTCTTGATTCTCAGGGTTCCACCCCTTGCAATTAAAGGTGGAAAAGACTTCTTATTTGCTAGTTCATGCTCTAATGAGAGTCTAAGAACATGGGCAAGACAAGATTTATAGGTGGACTTAATAATTTTCTTTAGATGAACTATTACAGTTGAAAAAAATGAGACAGGTTGTGCACGTTAGTCCCTCCTTGGGCCTTAAAGCTCATCTAATTTTTACAGCCATGCCAGCTGTAAAAATAGGTTGGGCCAATAAATGAAGTATCAGGAGAATCAAGAGATACACAGGGGGAGACAGAGCAGGTTGGTTCACACACACTGCAAGAGCTTACTATTTACTTTGAAGAAAGTTCTATGTGCAGGCTTAGTCAGAATACTAAAATGTAACCTAGCTAACCAATTCCATTTTATAATAAATATGCAGAGATCAAAACATTTTATTATTCATTTATTTTTATTTATCCTGGAATTGCACATAATCTAGAAGAATTGAAATTTTTTTTTCATTAATCATCTAAGAAAAGCAGGACTTGTAACAGATTCTTATATTCTCCCTAGTGCAAGAGATCTCACACACAGAACACCAAACAGTTGACTGGATTTAATACAAAAATTTTTAAACAAAACCATCTGGTTGAAAGAGGCTAATCCCACAAAATTTCTGTTTAAGAGCAAAACAGCATTTTGAACATTTTTTTGACTCTCGTACAGTAGCTGGTATAAAGAAATCAGTTAGCTTTTTAAAAAAAAGGTTGATTATATTAAAAGCCACCAGCAGCTTCTGAAAATTATTGAAAATATTTGTATGTTTCACATTTAAAACCATGATAAACTATAAAACTTAATTTACAAGGAAGGGTGAGATTGACAATGCAGCAAATGAGTTTAAGAATTAATAATTAAACTAATTACTGATGGTATAGTATCTGTACCCCTACCATGGAGAAAGATTTTACTAGGAAGGTATAAAATCCTTAATATATTACCTGACATGCCAGATATTTCTGGCTATAGATCAAAACCTATAAATTTATGATACAACTTGTGCCTTCTAAACCAGTATATAACAGAGAAGTATTTGGGCTATTATAACTGAGTGCACCATCCCTGAAGACAAAACAGAGTGCAAAAAATTACAGAAACCCAAATCAGATTAGTAGTCTTTAATCTAATTGTCTACTGAATTGTAAATACTGATAATAAAAACTGCCTGGGTAGGTATATCGTCCTTTATCAAATTTTTCTGGTTTTCAAAGTATTTTTTGTTTATTTGAGTTGTTTGGGCTTTTATCCCTCTCTCCTCTAGCTTCCCATTTTATAGGATTTTCATATGAGCAGTAAAAAGGAATATCTATGCCCTGTTAGTCTTTGTTATTGAGAGTAAGTCTTGTAGCAAAAATGGCAGGGAAAATCAACATAGAAACAAGGCAAGTTTTTGAAGGACCTAGTTAAAAGTTTTATCAGTTTCTGTTATGTACATGTAAGGTTATTAAGCACAGCTGAGTGAAACCATGGACACTAAGTGCATAGTGATTAAGATGAAAGAACAGTGATACTTTTAGGGGAGTGATATAGATATTTAATTTTGTAATGGCTTAATGCTTTGAGTTTGAAAGCTTTCTAAGTCAAGTAACAAGAGAACTTTTAGTCTTGCATCTTTTTGAGATGATAAACCCAAAGCACTTGCAAAATTCATGTCGAATTACTGTTACTCTTCCAATAATAGGAGTGCTGAAAGTACAGTATTATCCAATCAAATAAGATAATGAAAGTCTCCTGAGTATATTCTCTAATGCATATTACATGTGTAAAGTGGAATCTTTAATGATAAAAACTGCAAGTTTGGTATTCAGTTAGAAAGTGAACTGTTGCACTGGTGTTCTCTTTGATACATAAAATCTCCTTAACTCTTGCCAAGGTGTTAACACCTGGGGTTTTATTCTCTTTGAAAACTATTCTAGATATTAATACCTGTCCTATGCTTTTCTAGTCTACAAATGTGCATTTATTATAATAAATAACCCCTGAACATATTTTTAGGAAATAGCTATTCAATTGCCCTTTTTCATCTGTACAGAATATGCAGCGTGGGAAATAACCAAAGCATTTGCTCAAAAGCTTTTTCAGCTCTACTGAACTGAAGCAGAAGTACCAAATGAGGACACTGTATAAAAGACATCAACCTCCTAACTGCTAATATTGTACAGCTAACCTAGCTTTAGAAGTGCAATGAAACAGTGCACTTCTGTCCATACATGTCATTGTAAGCAATGAAAATTTGGCCGTTGGAATTTACAAATCAGGTGCTGAAGAATTAAAAAAGGAGTCAGGCTGGCTTTTGATATCTTTTTTTGACTCTACAGAGGAAGTAACAAAAAAGCCTTTTTAAAAAAGGAAATTTAGGTTACAAACAGCAAAATTCACCTCTCAGTGAAAAGTTAAAAAAATATATATATTTTAAACTATTCTGTGTTCTCCAAGGAGAAGATCAAGAGGATGAAAGTCTTGTGCAATGGATATTTGAATGTAGTCCAGAGTAGTAGCTACTTAAACATAGGGTGAAAATTACTCCTGGGGCTATGAATGCAAATGATTTTTTTGGGCATATTAACATTTCTAGACAGCTTTCAGTCTTCTTCTTAAAGATGATGCTTCATTATGTCCTCAGAAGGAAAAGCAATGCTCCCTGTGGTGCATTCTGGGAGTGATATTGTTTGTATACAAGGACAACTGTCATTGGAATGAGGCACTGAAGAATGGATGTGCCAGTGCAAAACAAAATATTAAAACAACTATACTGATATTTGATGGTTTTCTAGTATTACACTGCATGGCAAAGACTCAAATGCATTACAGCCTCTCCTCTCCTCTCCTCTCCTCTCCTCTCCTCTCCTCTCCTCTTGCATGTCTTAAATTATGGAGAAGCAAAACCTATTTATGTGTCTTAAAAAATAATGGGGCAACCTTTCACAGCCTCACTATGATATAAATTATTTTCACATAGGGCAGAAGATTTACAGCTGGCTTGTGACTTGTTGAAGCAAAGCACTTACTACTATTTTAGACTCCCTAGGGAATTCTCATGGGGCTCCAGCTGCCACTTGAGAAAGAGCTAGGTCTCCTTCATATCCTGTAACTTTTCTGCTGGCAATGACATGAAGATTTCTAAATGACCCTAATCACCTATTTTTGGGTAGTTAAATCTGTACACACTGAGACAAGGTGGGTACTAAGGATCTGATACCATTTTTACTTGGCACTGTAACTGGTTGTCAACAACAGTGCTGAAGACTTGCCTCAGCCTGCCCAGTGGAGAAGCCTTTGAGCTGGACACCTCATATGTTACTGGATCTTGTGTCCTCCAATGCTGAGACTCAGGGTCAGTTTTGAATTTGCTATACACTAAAGAAAACTGAAGAAGAAGTCCTTTCCATTTCCACCAAATCAGACCCTGAAAAAATCATACCTCATGCCAGTTTCCAAGTGTAAGAAACTCGTGAATCAGAAAGCTTCTTTGCTGACTATTTGCTTTTGCTTGCATAGCATCTGGAGGGAAAAATAATCCTCATGCTTGGCAATTGCTGTGATGGCTGTTAGGTAAATTCTGGAGGATGGAGACTACCAAAGGCACTCACTGCTGTCTAAAAGGCATTCACAGCCAGAGCCTGCCAATGGAGAACCTCTCTCCCATAATTTAGCTTGATGTCTTCACAGCCTATGGGAGTCCCTGAGAAAAAACTGGAAGTATGGCCATTAATAATGCAGGAGGTCAATCAAAGGGCTGAGAGCACAAAGGACCAGAGCAAATACAACCTTTATGAGAGCTTGAAATATGCGTGAGATTCAGCTGCACAGAGAAGGGGATGTTTTAAATGGATGCTTCATTTGTTTTTATTGTAGAATGCACTGAAATACAGAGCACACCGAAAGGGGGGAACAAGCCATGCTTTTGGCTAATTATTAGAATGTTAGTTTATTTTAATTTATAATGGATGATTTTTTTTCCCTTAAATTCTAATGTAATTTTTTTGTAGCAGTTGAAATCCTGTATTTTGAATATGCATACTGCTTTCCAGGAGAGGGCAGTCCATTCCCAGGATCTGTTGTCTCCCACCACATTAATCCAAGAAGTGTCCAAAGACGGAAAGTTTTTTTGGCAGGGCACAACCAAGACCCCAAGATGTGGGAGCATTTTATACAAAGCTGTCTTGAGTAAGAAAAGCTACTCCACTAAAGGTTCTCCACTATCTTCCTGGAGAAGAAAGAATGCAGATCTGCTAATGGAAGTACCTCAGTAAACAGTAATGTGCAAAAAGGAGGCACAGAAGTGGAATGAATGTATAACCACAGCTGTACAAGGGCTAATGAGTACCATACTCAGAACTTTGGCCAGGGAAGAGTTCTCTCTATCACACAGTTATCATAGGTTTAACAAGAGCAAGTGCCAGATTCTGCACATGTGACAGGGCAACCCAGGTTCTGTGTATAGACTGGGAATGAGAAACTGGAGAGCAGTGCTGTGGTAAGGGACCTGGAGGTCCTGGTCACTGGCAGGTTGAACATGAGTCAGCAGTGCCCTGGCAGCCAGGAGGGCCAACCCTGTCCTGGGGGCATCAGGCACAGCATGGCCAGCTGGGCAGGGGAGGGAGTTGTCTCCTCTGCTCTGCACTGGGGCAGCCTCATCTCCAGTGCTGGGAACACGTTTGGGTGACAATATAAAAATGACATTAAGGTATGAGAGAGTGTCTGAAGAAAGGCCATGAGGATGATGAAGAGCCTTGAGGGGAAGACTTACGAGGAGCAGCTGAGGTCACTTGGTTCTTTGAGTCTGGAGGAGACTGAGGGGAGGCCTCGCTGTGTTCTTTAACATCCTCACAAGGGGAAGAGGAGGGGCAGGCACAAATCTCTTTTCTATGGTGACCAGCGACAGGACTTGAGGGAATGGCTTGAAACTGAATTGGAGAGGTTTAGGTTGGATATTAGTAAAAAATTTTTCACCCAGAGGGGGGTTGGGCACTGGAACAGGCTCTCCAGGGATATTTATGGTCACAGCACTAAGCTTGACAGAGTACAAGAAGCATTTGGACAACACTCTCAGGGCCCATGGTGTGACTCTTGGGGTGTCTTGCACTAGGCCAGGAGTTTGACTCAGTGATCCTGCTGGGTCCCATCCAATTCAGCATATTCTATGATTCTATAAGGGCATAAAAGCTCTAAACACAGACAGGAGCTAAGCCTGGACTTTCATTTAACGTAATTTCATTCTTCATTTAATTTAATTACTTTTCATATTTTTATAGAACAATGTCAGTTCAGTTTTTTTTCTGAAAACACAATGTATTGAGTCAGACTGTGTTTCTTCCCTTACAATCGTGCCTTTGCTCCTATTCTTCTCTGCCAAGTATGTGATTCATCCAAGAGAGCTTTGAAGTCTGCTCTGGAGTAAAAAGCAGGGCAGCCACATCAACAAGATACAGCAGCTAAAGTCATTAGGCTTAGCAGCATCTGGAAGAGACACTCCTGAGCTTGTCTGAGATGGTGTGTTCATGTGTTGTATTTCATGGTTACTGACATCCAAAAAGATACTGACTCCTGAGCAGGTGTGACAGCACTAGTGAGATGCTCAGCAGGAGTTAGTGAGTGCTCTTGTGGCACTGCATTGTAACCTGCACTGCAGGATGTAATAAATATAATTTACAAAAGTAATTAAACTCAAGGAAGGAGAAGGTGATTTCTTCCACAAAATGTCAAAGGAGTTGATTTTACCCCTTCAAACTCATTCTCTCATGAACTCCATTTGCTCATGCTCCTACACAGACAGGCGCTTGAAGCACCTCTTGGTCTGGACCTCTGCATCCAAGTAGTCTGCCCAGGATCACTGGTGAGGCACAAGGGATTCTAGCTCCTGAGTCCTCATCATGTCTCTAGGGGTATTTTTGATTTGGAATGGCTAAAAAGTTTTTGGACAGATCTTTTATGTTATTTAAGAGTCAGGGATGTGACGGGGCAGTCCATTTCTGCAGCCTGTCTTCCTGCTCAGTTACAGAAAAAGGAATGGCACAATGGGGTGTGCAGTCATGTCATTCCAGTACAGCAAAAGGAAGGTCAAGGCACAGTCCATACCTTTCAGCTTTTACATTTTAGTTGGAGGCTAAAGCATATATCACCTGAGTAATTATCTAAGACTTGAACTGTAAAGACTAACAGAATATTTTGATTTGCTTGGAGAATGAAACAGAAACTTGAAATACAGTCATAAAAATAGTATAGCAAATCAGTGAATATTTTGACAGGATCAAACAATTAGAAAAATAAACTTCTAAAATCAATGTACTTTCTACAGGCTTGCAATAAAGGATAGAAAAAGATAATCATAGTCAGTGGATCAGGGTGAAAATCTTCATACTAGAGACATGAAGAACAGAAGAATTCATTGCCAGGGAAGCATACTGGTTGTTTTTACTAGGAAGGCACTATGAAACTTTGAATTTAATCTCAGTTCATTATATTATCTGGAAATTAGACCTAGATATTTCCTAAATTATTTTTAGTGCATTTGCTATCTAACCATCTACCCACATTAGGGTCAAATCCACTTTCTACAAGTTCCTTCAGAGTCTGAGACAGGTGTTGAAGGTAAGCAGGAGGATGTATCCTCCAAAGGGCAGCAATGGCTATAGCACAGTCTCTGTTCCCTCCTGCTCTTCAGTGGTACAGTGTATTGTCTAGGTGGGCAATTATAAATAATTATGCATATAAATGAGTGTGTAAAAAACTTATGTTTGAGACCTTTTTTTTTTCTTTTGCAGTACTCAAGGGAATTTTTTGTTAGCTGAATTTTCCTTTTCCAGAGAATTTTACCTACCTCTTCCCCTTCATTGAGAGTTTTGATCCTGTGAACTTGAGGAAGCACTAAGGTTTCTGTTTGTTTCTGAATTTGCTTTCAGTAAGTGTGACATCTCCCTTGCCCTAGCCCACTCCCCAATCCTAAACCATCTGCCACTCTTGCCAGACCTCAGGTATAACCTGCCACAGTGCTAGGATCATACTTTCTCTTGCTGATTCAGATAATTGCACAAATGACCATCTTCTCAGCAGCAACATCTGCAGCCCATCTCAGAGGGTGATCTGTGTCCATGCCCAGAACTGGGTGTGCTACTAACTCCCTAGATAAATATATAATCTTTTCCTTGTACTTCACTCCTTCCAACACTGGAATGTTCATGCAATGATCCTAGTCCTCCCAGCCCAGTTGGTAATGATTTCAGTATCAGGATGTCCTTTGTTGAAGAGGGGACAAAGACTACGTCTATCCTAGTAAACGAAATGGGAGCAGAGCCTGCACCTGCACACTACCCCGTGATGGTGCAAGCTGTTCAAATGTTAGCACATTCCCTGGCATAGCTCTGGCCCATGCTGGCCAGCATGGTCTCACAGGGTGCCAGGACCTAGTTTGGGAGCTGACAGAGTCTGGGGGCTTTTTCAGTGAGCAGGGCATCTGTCCATTTTTTTCTTGATAAAACCCAGCAGTGTTTGTAGAGTCTTACCTGCAGGCTGTACAAATGTTCTGACTGGAGAGGTGATGCCCCATGATGTAGCATTCCTGCTTATTGATGTATGAACATGCTTATGAACATGCATCCAACTGTAGAAACAAATGATCTTTTTTTTTTTCTTTAAATTCACGTTTAAATTGAAGCATTTCTTTCATAAGTAGGATTTAACCATAAAAGTAAAAATGTTCTCTTTATCAGAAATTGAGAAAACAAAAGGTAAGTCCTGTATGGTTTTTTAAGTGGAAGGACACATGAGCACATATGCATGTGAATTTGAGTGAGGACACCCAGTCAATGGTAGTTACAATGAATTAATTCAGTGAGCATTTCCCCACATAGGAGCTCGCACTGTGATGACTGGATAGGACAGAGATCACTGGATGGGGGAGGGAGGGGAATGGTCTTTCCCAAAGAATTTAAAAGAGCTCAATTAATTTTTGCCTCCTGAGTCAGAACAGCAACAAGATTCCCAACACTTTCACAAACAGAATCATTTAACACACACAAAAAATTGTTGATCAGAAAAGTGTGATTTAGGATGGAACATAAAATAAGAGACGAGTTGTTGGCAGGTTTGAACAGAGATTTATGTGGGAAGCAGTCACAATACACTGTGAGGATTTGGGGAAAAAAGGCTGATGAGAAAGCTGAAAAAGAGTCAGTTAAATTAACAGTATTTGTCTTATCGTTGCCATTACAGTTTACAGCTAATGGTAGCCTTGCTACAAATTGTGAATTCTTTGCCATATCAAACACAGTCCAGGCAACTGAGGAATGACAAGCTGTTCAATTTTTCCATCTATTGCTCTCTAAAGCACTTTAAAGGCTATTGCAGTTCTCACAAATATTTATAAAGAGATGGTTTTGGAAAGCAGACAGCTATTTTGCCATATGTCTGAATTGCTGTTCTTCAATATGTTCTTGAAGAGTAATGACGACTCTTAAAATTTCAAGGGCAATTTAAAGGTATCCTCTTCACTTACATTTAGTCCACAATCTGAATTTTGTGAAAAAATGACTGAAGGGTCATATTTAATATTCGGAAACATGATTTTTTTTTTTTTTTTAATCCAGCACATTCTCTTCTACTTTTAAGTAGTGCAATTGTGTAGAAAGTTAAGCAGCTGGCTAACATAATACAAAAAAGTGCAAACCAAGCATACACCTTTGGGAAACCCCTTACTGTTCTGTTGTGACAGTGTGGCATCACCAAGCTCCATGGTATATGGAATAAATCCACGGTAATTCAAACTTCTGCATTGACATATCAGCATGTGTAATGAACAGCAGAAATCAGTCTCTCAATTTCATTTATTGCTAAAATTTAAAAATGCCCCTCCCCCCAACCCCCAACCATTTAGAAATATGTAAAAGTGAGTTAGAAACAGCAGATAGATTAGCAAGCAGTCACAGGAATGATTGAGTACAGAGACCAGAAGGCATTTTTAAGAGTGTCTGGAACAACTTCATGCAACAGATGGTACTTGGTATGAGCACTTGCATTTCAATTTCACTCTGGCATGCTGCATTTGTTTGTGTGCAAAGCCTTCACATACAGTTCAAAATTTCTTGAAATACAATTTTTCATGAGTAAGATTTAGGAGATTAATGTCTGGGATTAAAAAAAAAATAAATTGTTATGCTTTCATTTTTTTCTCTCCTCATTTTCACTTTCCCCTCACGCACATGAAATAAAAAATGTGGAGTCCAGCAGTTTAATTTTACCACCTATCTTTAGTTGTGTTCTTTCTGATACATTCTTATATTATCTTAGAGGTAAAAGGAAAAGTAGAAGTCTCTAATTTGCCAATCAGCAGACTTAAAATCTTCAGTGTCAGATCCCCCAGTGATCAAAAGTCTTTATTTTCTACCCCTGGCTGAGAAAGATTTGCAGCATGCACAGATCAATAGACAATGGATGGTGCTGAGGAGAGTTTTAGTAGAGACTTTTACATGATCCCACTCCGTCAGGCTCAGAAGTGTAGCATTAGGGACATTGAATAAGAGGCTGAAAAGGAAACTGTAAAAGGTCAGCTGGAAAAGTGAAACTGGAGAGGGCAGGAAAAAGTGAGAATAAGAGACAAGAAAAGGTATGATGAGAAGCACTACAGGCTGCAGAGAAGTAGAAGTACTCCACCCTTAGGAGAAGCCAAACCTAAGTCCTTTCTTCTAAGCATTGTAACTGGACTTTGTCAAACTACATTTTAGTTATTCATATGAATAAATCCAGTCTTAACAAGAAAAATGCTCTAAATTCACATGTATAAGCAAATACCTGATTCAAAAAACACAGAAGGCTCTGAATGTTGTTTCATACTTAAGAATATCTTACTCTCATGGTTTACACTCTAGGATGCCACAGTAATTCCGTGCGGTGTCAGGACCAGTTGTGAAACACCATGGTCTATTTTCATTCCCATCAGGTTTCCTGCAGCAGTTTTTTTCAAACCTAGCATGAGTGAAGATTTAATCTCAAAGAGAAAGGAAAGTATTACAGAATAAGTGAAGCCTTTTTTTTTTTTTTTTTTTTTTTTGGGGGGGGGGTTTTTTTGTTTTTTTTTTTTGTTTTGGAGGGGGGTTGTTTGTTTGCTTGTTTGTTTGTTTTTTAATGTTTATGGCTCAGTTCATGCAATCTGAAAGGCAAGAAAATGGATACTCCCCTTGTGGATCTGATATGTTTGCCTGAATATTTTTCCATAAGATAAGTTGTCATAAAAAGTCTTTCCATTGCCCTGGAAGAACCACCATACACATATCCAGAGTTTACAGGGAATTCAACAGTCTCAAAGGGCAACAGTACTCCTCCCTATTTTCGTGCAGCATCAGCTATTTGCTATTGTTATGACCTGCAAGGTTTAAAAGAGGTTCACATAAAGAACTGTTAACTTTTATTTTTGAAGGTATCAAAAGGACACTGATTGAACAACAGAAGTTTTCCAGTAACACACATGATACCTGTTTGAATCCATCTGAAGAGCAAACAGGCCTTCTTGCATGCTTCTCATATAGTAACATCAACTTATTAGCAGAAAAAGGTGCATCAGTGTAATGACACTATTTCAGTTTCATTTCTCACATACTCTCTGTTACCTAACCAAAAAAATTCTGTCTCCATTTAAGGATGTGTTAGTGAGTGGTATTTTTTCCAAGTGCATGTTTTGCCTGAACAAGAACCACAAAACTGGAAGCATATGATACCATTTAAATCAAAATGGGACAAATTAGTGTCTTAAAAGCATATTTGTCTTGCTTACTTTTGTGGTAAGAGATAAAAGAGACAAAAGAGATAAAAGAAATAAAAGTCAGAGTGAGAGATATGTGGAAGAAATTATTCACTATAAATTAACCTCAGCAAAAAGTAACTGTCTTTGATAATCTATGGTACAGCATTGCTTAAAGTATGCTATTAATGGATATTTCAGAAATGCTCACTCATAATATTTAGACAAATATGACAAGATCAAACATTGATATGTGGATTGTGCTACCCACCCAGTTCTGCCATAGCACCCTCTTCAGAATTCTGTCTTCTGTTTCTCTATAATATCCTGCCCCATCTTTTCTTTTTTTTTTTCACTCTAGAAGATAAACTGAAACAAAATACACCACTTATAAACCAGTATCACTTTATATATGCCTTACTTAACTGACCTTCTGCACTTGTTGTAACACATTTAGCAAATTTCAAACCCTGGTCCTGCAAAAACCTGCATGTCATTCACCACCATAAATAAAGTAAAATTAGAGATATTAACAGAGTACTTATAACAGGAAACTCATTAAAGTTGTCTTGTTTTCAACATGAAGGCCCTGCTGAAACCAAGAGGGGAAAACATGTGAAGGTCAACAGGCTATTTTGTTCAAGCTGTTCTTCTGCTGTACTTTCTGACAGCATGTGACTTTATCTCCAGCTTCTGATGCAGCATTTGCATAAAAATGTTATTTATTTCATTTGCATTAATGGTGACAAACTGAATAAAGCTCATTCTCCTGGGAGTGGTACAGGGTAATGTTGCAGAATAGGTAGTGAGGAATGCAGGAGAAGGCAGGGCAAAGACAGAGCCTTTAGCAGTACAGTTACTTCTGAAGATGAATATTAGCTTAATGCATAGCAAAGGGTTCTTCCCAATCAATGCCTTGACAAATAATTATTTCCTGAGCATAGACATGCAAGAGAAAGACAGCTTTCCTAATCCCTATTTTGATCCAGCTGGCTGGGCTTGAAGCTATGTGTGAGTGCATAAACTTTTATTGATTCCCACCAGAGTTACGCATCAGCAAACAAATGTGGTAAATTAAGTTAATAATTTCCTCTGTTCCAAGCTCCATTTTTTAATCTCCAAACATGACCTGCGATGTTAGATGTTACAAAATAACATTTAAATGTTTGTACTAAGTGTTGGGAAAGGTAAAAGATGCTTTTGTCTTACTAAATACGCTTATTTCCCTTAACTAAAATGTAGATAATATTGCTGAAAATCGTGGACAATGTCTCTGAGCAGAATCCTGGTCTCTGCATGTTCAAGGCCAATTGCTTGTGCTGTTAAAGGGTTACCTGCATGACAGAGAATACAGGACTGAAAAGGACATTCAATCTATTTCCCTGCAATTGGACAGTTGTATCATGCCATCACACATAAAAAAGTATCAAGTTCATTGTAAAATTCTTTATGTTGAAATCTTATCACCTACATAGTACTCCAAGCAAGAAGGCTGCTTTTCACTCTTGCAGACCTGGTAAAAACATAAAAGCAAGGACTTAGGTAAACTGGGAAGCAGTCTCAAACTTCTCTATTAGGATCTCCTAACAGAAGTCTATGTGCTGAAAACTGTTTGAGAGTGCCTGCCAAGCTTAGTATTGCACAGTCTCCACAGAGGCAGGCTCTCCCTGGAGTCCCAGTGGCTTATTTATAATGACTTGCACTTGTGGAAGTTCCTAGCTCCATGAACAGAAGCTTTAGTCTAGGGAGGTAAGTGCCACCTGGAAACCAAGCTCATGGAAGATGGGGAAAACCAGTTCAACAGGGGGAGAAAAAGCAGCTCATAAGGTTTAATTCTCCTTTGGCTTGTCAATTGCTATGCAACTGAGTTTTCTAGAAAGAAGGACTGAAAACACTGCAAAATGCACAATAGTCCTCTTGTTTGATCTCAGTGGTCAAATTTCTTTACCAGCCAGGCTCCCAAGTGCTTAGGATCTCCATGGATCAGCTGTACGATGGAATAATTAACACTGGTTGCAAGCTTGACCATGTGCAGGTACACTCAAGGACAGGAGTAGCATTCCACATTATCTTGATAAACTGGAGGGGCAGCCAGGTTAACAAAGGGCAGTGTAAGGCCTAAATTTTATCCAGATAAAATAATTATGGGAAATGTAGTGGAAAATAGGTAGATGTATAGGAAATGTGTGAAAGGGAGACTGATCTGACAAGCTAAAGAAGGGTTAGTACCAAGATCATCCTGTTTTGGCATAGCATTTCCAAAAGCAGTGTGAGAGAGGACACTAAGAATGGTCAATAATCTTGAAATATTATTTGTGAAAAAAGCCTGCAAGATAGATTTCTTGACATGAAGAGAAAACTAGGAGCTCTGTGGCAGTGGGCAGGTAGATATTCAGATGTTCAAGAGGCTGTGTTTTCATGATGGATAGGCTTAAATTTAAATTTGGAAGACTCAAGGCAGATACAAAACATCACCAGCTGGTCAAGGGAGGTGATTGTCCCATTCTGCTCTGCACTGGTGTGACCTCACCTTGAATATTGTGTGCAGTTTTGGGTGCCACTGTATAAGAAGGATATAAAGCTATTAGGGTATCCAAAGGAGGGCAACAAGGATGGTTAAAGGACCTTGAGGGGAAGCTGTATGAGAAGTGGCTGAGGTCACTTGGTCTGTTCAGCCTGGAGGAGACAATCCTGAGGGGAGACCCCACTGCAGTTACAACTTCCTCATGAGGGGAAGAGGAGGGGCAGGCACTGATCTCTTCTCTGTCATTACCAGTGACAGGACCTGAGGGAATGGCCTGAGGTTGTGTCAGGGGAGGTTTAGGTTGGATATTAGGAAAAGGTTTTTCAGCAGAGGGTGGTTGGAACAGGCTTCCCAGGGAAGTGGTTGCACCACCAGCCTGAAGCAGTTCAAGAAGCATTTGGACAATGCTCTTAGGCAATACTGCTTGTGCAGGGCCAGGAGATTGACTGGAGGATCCTTGAGGGTTCCTTCCAACTCTGCATGTTCTGTGATTCTGTGATCTGTCATGGCACCAAAAAAAATTCTGAATTAAATAAACCGAAAAGATGTCTTAATGACAGGTTACAAACCTCTCATGGGACTGATGCAGAAAAAGTTGCACTGTTATAGGAGAGAAAGATAGAACAGGTGGACTTGAGTTTTGAAATGGAGAACCAAAATAATTTTTTTTGTTATACTTACCAAGTTCAAATAGTGAAACCTGGGAATTCTAGAGAGGAAACATTACCCAAAATGAGGAGGAGGATGAAGGGACTGTCTAAAAGACAGATTAATAGAGGGATTTTCTGAAACTCAATACCTCACCCCTGAGCCCCAGCATTCAGTCAGGTAAAATGACGGCACCACCTGGAAATATACAGTAAAATCTTTTAGTGTCTTACTTGTACTAAAAAAGAAATGTAAAGTTCAATCCACTTAACTTTAGATAAAGTAAAGATATTAGGTAACTACTGATTTCTAACTAGTCTGTAACTAATTAGTCACCATTCAGATTCCCTTTCCAACCAGCTGAGGAATAGGTATTTGGAAACAGTTTGTCTGACTAAATATATATGTCTACTTTGGGATGAGCCACATCCTGAGAATTCTCATTTCTCTCATTGACTACAAAAGGAATTTAGTGTGATGAACTTGTCAGGAGACATCTATACTGTAGATCTCTGCATTTGATCAGATAAATCCACCTACAGTGTACATAGTTGCATTGAAGGAAAGCTTGCTTCATTTCCATTTGTTCCCAAGGATATGCTGAGCAAGTTCTCCTTCTACTTCAACATGCTCACCGCATTGCCATTAATGGGATGGGAAGAGCTGAAAACCTTTGGCCATTTTCTTTTTTTTTTTGCTGCTGAGATACTAGGTGAAAGAACTGAATTCTCATCAAATTGAGGGCTGACCACACATCCTTTCTTTGAACTAGGCACTCAAGAAGAGTCTCTTCTACCATAATGCAAGGTTTTACATATGGCTACAGACTCTTCTGTGTGCTAACTTTCTATTTTTATTGACATTTCTTCTTTCTTATAACTAGTCAATAAATTGACACATCTTTCTGAAGTTTTCACAATTCCTCATCCAGTAATAATGTCTGAGAACAAAGAATAACATAAGAAAGTATTTTCTTTCATTGGAAGCACACACACACAACACATCACATGTTCAGCTCTTTTTTGTAGCTGGCAGCATTTGAAACTATAAGGCAGAAGAGCCTCTTCTTTCAAGGAATAAGGAGAGCTCTCAGTTGAAGTCTGCACAAGTATTATAGTAACACTGACTTGCCAACTTCCACTGATACTCCTTAATTTCAATAGTTGTGCCCATTTTTTTAACTATATCACTTCGCCTTGCTCACTACGTTTGTTTATTACTGAAGACAGGACTGAAAATCACTGCTCAGGAATGTGTAACACCAATGAAAATGTCTCCCTTCTCCACAAATTGTTTTCATTTCCTGAGGGAAAAAGAAAAAGTAGGAGTAAAATGCATACCTTCCATATACCTTCTAATTGTTCTACCTCCAATTTACAAAATATTTTACTGTGGTTGCAATTAATGAGCATTCTATAAGAAAAGTGGGAGGCAGCCTTTTGTCCTTAGGCAGCAAAAAGACATAGAGTGTAAGTACAGACATGTGATCTGAAACTGTGTAGAAGATAGTACTGAAAAATTTTTTTCTACTGAATCTGCCTTGGTCTTTGGATCAGCCAAAGGGATGGAAGTTAAATTAGACTTTGCTTTGAAAGGCACTGAAACTGAATTTTTGCTGATCTAAACCACCCTTTGATCTTATTACATATCTGCATAAATTTTCCCTAAAAAAGGTCCTGTGGATGCATGGAATAGTGCTGCTTATGAATTTTTATTTGGAAAAAAAGGCATTAACAGAACAAGTTCAAAAATTATAAAGATCCTAGTAACCACATTGCACGTAGGCAGGAGGTACTTGGTTTCTAACTGAGTTAATTTTCAGCATCTTTGCTATTTCCTAGCCCATTACACTGAGCTAAATTTATACGGAAACTTGACTCTAGTCCCTTCTCTTTTCCCTTCACTTCTTTCTCCCTTGTTGAAATGATTAAAAGGACCAGAAAGGAAAAAGAGGAGTGACTCAAGATCGAAATGTCAGTGCTGATGGAGAGGAGAGCTGTGCAATGGAGAATTTAAACATGATACCCAGAGAGAGATTTTCACCTGTTTTTGTTTGCAAAGTCACAGAAACATTGCAGAGCACTGTAGCTGTTATTTCCAGAGCTGGATGGCTCCCACGATACCAGTGGTGTCTTGCTAATTTGAACTGGCCTGCAATGATAAACTGAGTAACAACAAAGAAGGTATGAGTAAAGGTAAGAAAATTGAAAGTCTTGCAGCTTGTGAGACAGAAAACTAAATCACTGGCATTTTTCTTCTCTTCCCAGGAAAGAAACTGGCTGTTGAAGGAAGAGCAGCTCTCAATAGCTTTGCCTGGAATATATCCTACTCTTGAGAGCACAAGGGTTTGACCCTGGCAAATGTATTGAAGGATTCCTGCGTCATTAAAACCAGGTGAAAAAAGAGGTGCAGACATGAAATAAAAAGCAGCAGACTAAGCACTTAAGAAGGCAGGGACAGAAACATTGGCAATAAAAGGACAGTAAGAGACAAAGCTACGAAAATGCTATGAAATGAATTAAATACCAAGACAAAAATCAAGGTTTCACATCCACTTGATCTAGAAGACCTCAGTATCCAGTAATTATAAAAGCCTTGACATTTTATTTAATGTCCAGACATATTTTAGAGAAAATACCTGTACAGACAGCATATACACCATGTATACACACTGACATGCATCCTCACACACCATGTACACCACTGCTCTCTCTGCCTGTATGACCCACAGTCTCACTCCAGTTGCTGCACTTAAACCTCCATACACATGTGCACACAGAATAATAAAATGTCACCCAGAAAAGCAGAAATGGAGTTTTGTAAGGTGGTGGATAGAGTCACAAGGGTAAAAGTGAGAAAACTTGTGGGCTGAAATAAGGATAGTTTGACAAGTAAAGTTACACATGCAAGCAAAGCAAAGCAAGGAATTTATTCACCACTCCCCATGGGCAGGCAGGTGTGCGGCCATCCCTAGAAAAGCAGGGCTCTGTCACATGTAGCAGTCACTTGGGAAGACAACCACCATCACTCTGAATGTTGCCTCTTGCTCCTTCTTCCCCCAGCTTTAGATGCTGAGCATGACACTGTATGATACAGGATATACCTGTGGTCAGTTGGGATCAGCTCTCCCAACAGTGTCCCTTCCCAGCTCCTTGTGCACACCTAGCCCACTCACTGGTGGAGTGGGATGGGAGGCAGAAAAGGCCTTGGCTCCATGTAAGCTGTGCTCAGCAATAACCAAAACATCCCTGTGTTATCAGCACTGTTTCCAGCACAAGTCCAAACCACAGCCCCTTAGCAGCTACTGTGAAGAAAATCAACTCTATCCCAGTCAAAACCAGCACTGGAAGAAAACAAGTGTAGGGAACATGAAAGGAAACAATAGTTTTTATTAGACAAGTAAATGGAAAATGAAACACACAACTTCTATTTTAAATGAATTTTATTAGGGTAGGAAAAATCATTTCAATACCCAGCACTTCATACATTCTCAGTCTGACATTATAGGGAGCCAGCAGCAAGTCATGGTCTCCATGAAGTGCAAGCACCTGCACAGCTTCCTTCCACCACGCACATGCAGGCAAAGCTATTTCCTTTGCTACTCTGCACTTTTTCCCTCTGATATCTGATGTCTCACAGCTCTCCACTGATAAATATATTGCAATGACAGTGGAAAAGGAGTAGGATAGCACTCATGGGGAGTGGTGTAACAGACAGTAGGCACAGTGTTGTTCACAATATCGCAGTGTTCACTTGTTTTCCAAAGTGAATGAGCTTGGTGACCTTTAAATCTGTTTCTGCTGCTTCTGCAGTTTGTTTTTTACCCGCTGCCACTCCACCCAAGCCACTGGACCCTGTTATATGTTCGGCACATCACAATTCTGGAACAGGCCATTATATATGAAGTAAGTAGAAAAGTTTTTTTAAACTTCTGTGGTTTGCTTTCTTTAGGTCCCAGTCTTGCCTGGGGGTTTTGATTACTTTGGTAGTTCTTTTTTTTATTTTGTTGTACAAGATCTGAAAGAACCCTTTATTATTAATTGTGACTATCATCCTGATTAGTATTGCTATGAGTTCTCCTGGCAGCAAATGAGACTCGGGGCTTCGTGCCATACAGCTCAGCATGGCAGCAGAAAGGGCCTTGGAGGTAAAATGGAGTGAAAAACATATAAAAATCTCGATCAAGTTTAGGGAATGAGAGAGTTGCAAGGCTGACAGCCTTGGTCACTCACACTTTTTGCAGAGCTCTGTGCATCTTCCTTATATAGCACCTGTCACAATGCCTTACCACCTGCCTTTCCATCTCTGGTGGAAGCCTGCAGAGAAGCAGGGGCTCTGCTGTATTCTGCAGGTGCCCCTGGTCCGGACACCCCTGTGGAACGGCACCCTAAGTCCTGCATGCTGAACCACAGCACCAGATGACCCAGTTTGCATAAAGCAGTGTTCAGTGCACTCCCAGTGAGTAAAGCAAGGGTGTCAACATGTGCTTATCTGCTTCCTTGATTTGTGATTAGTGAGGTTTTGCTTGTTCACAACTTTAGAAATGAAAAATATTGTCTGCTGAGAGTTCTGGTTACATGAGTGAGCCTCAAGGCATGTTCCTAGTGAGTATGTGGGGCAGCTGGTATTTTAAATATCTCGCCTCTATTCTTGTGTCCAGATCACTGTAGAACTGAGTTTTAAAAGAACTTTCATTAAAAGAACCTCTGTGTTTTCAGTAGAAAGTGAGTTTTCCTTTTCTGGTCATAAAACTTTATTTTGTACTTGTTCACGCTCTCCTAATCTATGAAGCCCAGAGGTCTAGTATTTTATCAGAGGTGCTTTAGGCTAGGCTGGGAGCTATATCTTAGGGGCTGTAAAAAAAGGATTTTGTTTCTCTCTCATTTTTTTTCTTTCCCTGGTGTTTGGGATGTGTATTTATTATCCTATGGATGAGAACAAGCAATTAGATGGGATTATTTGAAGATGTCAATGTCCTCTGGATCTTAGAAAAATCGACTGAAGTGCCTACATACTGTTACTGTACAATATTACAGCTACTTACATCAAGCTTATTGCAGTGTAGTAAGAACTTAAATAATTTCTGTATTTTGAGAGGATTTTGTTGGCAAATAAAACCAAGATGATGGCTTAACCATCACAATACAAACAGCTTCGGTGCTTTAAGATACTGTTGCCAGCGTTGGCCCAGTTGCTTTCAGCTGTCTGTTTTGAGGGTCATCCTCCAAGAGGGCACATCATCTGAGCCCTGCAGGCCAGCCTCTGGGCAAAGCTGCTTGGCTGATTTTTAAAGCCCCCACGTGCTGGGGCTCAGCCCAAGCTGCCTGCCTTGCACTCAGATCAGCAACCTGCGAGTGAGGCTCGGGTAGATTGGCAGCAGTCACCTGCAGCAATCACTGCGCTGCGAGGGACAGCTAGGAAATGGCAACTTGTCAAGCTATTACAGCTGTTTCCAAATAAAACCTGTTTTAGATTGCAGCCAGATAAAATGTTTCAGCTGCCCCTGAGACCAGATCACACCTCAGATTATTCACACAATTAACCCATCCCTCCACATTCTGCCATTAATGGGCTGGTTTGTTTTTCTTGTTCATACAACGTAATGGAACAGAAGAGCTGGGCAGGAAAAGCACTGGATGGTGAGGCAGCAGCAAACAGCTGGGATGATAACCTTCTCATCCAGCTCATCATAAGAGCTCACCTCATTCCCCTTTGCAGAGCAGGTTGATGTGAGCAAGGCAGCAGAAGAGAGCGAGTGGTGGGACCTGCGGCAGTAGCAGGTGTGCCCATGGTACATCCATACAGTCAGTCCCTGGTGTGACTGCCAGGCTGGCAGGGATGAGGCCATTCTTAGATGGCCAGAGATGTGACTGCTTCCCACACGTCTGCTTGTTCTCTTGCAGGCTAGTGTGAGCTCCCACACCTCCCTCTGCTCATCAGCAGTGAATCAGGGAGTGCTCTGCCCACAAAAAACCTGTGGGCTCAGGCCACAGGATGCCTTAACCAGGCAGAGTCAGTGCCAGTGCTGCTCTGCAGCAGTCAGCAGGGCGGTGTGTGCCAAGGGGAAAGGGAGGTGAAGACTCCCTATCCCCAAAGACAACCCCATAGCTCCCATCAGCACTGAGGAATTCCCCGCAGCAGTTGTTCCTCTCAGCTGGTCATCCATAATAACTCTGGTTAGAAGGGCAGATACTGTCAGAGACAAGTTCCATCACAGGTCACCTCTGAGTCACCTCAGTGAGTCACCTCTGTCTGGCCTTGCCACCAGCTATGGAGCCCTCAGCTGCAGCCCCATGTGGGAAGGCACAGTCTCCTTTTGTGAATCGTCTTTTCATCCAGCGTCCTGCTGCTGCTGGTCCCTTGGCTCCTGCCCCAGCATGGCTCACCCGGGCTTGTCTCTCTCTCTCTCTGGGGGGCCCCAGCTGGCTCCCTCTGCCCATAAAAAATCAGGCAGCAAATCATTCCTTGGAGAGTGATAAGCAAACATACAGCAAGCCTGGCTTTTACTTTTTTTGGTTTGTGATAGGGTTGGAGGAAAATGACTTGGGCTCACCATGTGATGCACTTAGATGGACACAGAAAAAGGTGCAACTTCTCCTGGCTTGAGTGCAGAACTGCAGCTCCTGGAGTCTGACAGGCTGCTCTGACCAGGAAGTTTGGTGAATGAGCTGAACCAATGAGCCCATCCATCCGTTTCACTGATGAGCAAGAAAAGGCCTTACACTCAGCCTGAGCTGCTGGAGCCAATTCTGCCTCAGGCTGTTCCTCCACTAGGGATAAACAGTAAAGAAAAAAGGGACAGAGAACTGAGGGGTCCAACACAGCAGTAAAACCAAAAAAATTACAAACGAGTTTGCAAACACTTCACAAATATCAGGGATGCCAGAGAAGGCTTCTACACTTTCAGCCAGTTTCTCTGGGTCATATGTTAGTGCAGATGAAAAAAAAAAAAGATGAGTCATACAATTTTGATGAGACCCTCCTCCTGCCATTCTAATAGCTATTTAGTTTTACATGGAGAGGAGTCTTTAGGACACAAGAAGTGCATTACAAACAAATTACAAACTTATTGAACAGAAGTAAAATTATCTCGTGTATGTGCTGAAACGCAGTAGGAAGTTCTGTCTCTATTAATAATGCAAACTTCCTTTTGTTCTAATTGCCTGTCTATCCAGAAGTAGTCCTTCTAGTTTTATGGCCTTTAAAATCCCCTCCTTTTCAAGGCACAAGCTGGCATTCAGCATCATAGGAAAGAATCCAAGTTCAGAGGCATCTTTGTAGAGAAAAGCTGTGAACGCAGTTTCTCTCAAAGGAGAAACTGAGTGTTCAGGGCTCTTGGCTAACTGTCATGCTTGTTCCTACAGATGCACAAATGTAACACTAGCAAGGACCTTTTACATTTTTTTTTCCATGCTTCACTGTGTTCTTCTCACTGTGCTCACTGTGACTTTCTCTGCTGGGTACAGGGTTGGAAGATGGACTGACAAACAGACTGTTAGTATAATCACATTTTTTAAATCCTCTGGATGAACATGTGAGTTTTGCATTTCACTCTAAAGCATTTCATTAGGCAACTGAGTAGTATAATAGCTGTTACCATTAATAAAATGGTTTTTGTCCTTATTTAATGTGACAGAGCTACTGAATATGCAAATATATGCAAATATCAAAACAAAGTACAACGAAGTATTTTGCAATTCTTTATATCTAGTTTGTAGCTTCTACACAGCTAAAAATATATATGTGTGTATGTAAATCTATATATCTATATCTGTATATCTATATCTATCTTTAAGCACCAGTCTGAAGGAACACTGAAAAAAATCTTATATTTTTTAGATAGTCTTGAAAGGGTGGGACATCACATGTAGTTACCCAGGTAGGTGGTGTGAATGTTGACTGAAGGGCAGGATTTCAATTCTACTGAGACAGAACCCATAAAAGGACAGAAAACCCCTTTTTATTTCTTGCAGGGCTGAGGCCTGTTGGCTTTTCAGTGTCCTGTTGATGGCACAGCTTGCTGACTCTGAGAGAAAGGGGGAAGTGGGAAGGAAGTGCAGCTTCTCAGGTCATAGAAGATCTTTGGAGGAACAGATGAAGAGGGACAGCTCTGGCAGGTCACATTGCATAGTCATTGCATAGCTCACTCTGTATAATTTTTCGTTTTACACATAACTGTAGTTTCTAACACTAACAGAATAAATCAATATGTCTTAACCTCTCACTGATCCACTAATGGTGTAATATGGAGTGATTCTAAGATCACTTCTCCCACAAAAAACCAGAATAATGGTAGCTGGTTTCTGGAGGACACTAGAAAGATAAAAATCAGGGATGTTTCCCTGTCCTTTCTGTGTATACTTAATGAAAAGTTAAGGTCTGTTGAATAATGTGCAAGAATCTGCCATGCAGGAGCTATAAAAGCATCATAACACAGCCAGCTACTTTTGGCAAATACAGTAATCCAAACCACTTTGGGCATAGTTTTAAACCTGTTTATCTTTAGATGCATTACCAGAGTTGCACATGCCAGTGTATTTTACAAATACATCCTATTGTATTGTAGGTAGCATATTCATATGGGTATGTACAGATAAGAAATGTACAGTAGCAAAAGATAGCAAATAACACCACATGTAAGTTTTGCACCCTAGAAACAAGATGATACAAGTTTTAGAAAGGAAGCATACACAGGAATTCTAGGCAAAATAAGTTACTTAAAATGAAAATGACACATGGAGAAATTTCTATCATAGATCTCTGAGGCAACAGGAGGGCCACAGGCTTGTTTACGGGCCAGAGTATTGCAGTATTGCTCAGTTTTGTCTTAGAGAAAGAGAATTTCCCACAAGGTCTCCCTGGCCTGGTTAAAGCATTGTAAATTCTCTTTTTTTACTTTTTTTTTTGTTTGTGGGTTAAAGGGGTTTTTTTGCACTGATCAATACAATGAGGGACCCACCTGTGGTCTGTCCTGCTTTCCTGGGCCAGCACTCAGGGAAGAGCCAGTGCCCCGTGGAGGTGCAGCTGGGAGTGGCTGGCACTTGCACAAGCCACACTCAGGTAAGAGAGGCTGGTTGCTGCTCTGAGGAAGAGTTGGACATTAAAGCACACATATTTGGGATTTGTACTGGAGGAGGTCTAAGGAGTTTCTATAGTGTAGAGGCTGACAAAAGAGAAAATGAGGGGCACATTTTTAACATAATAGTCTTAATTTATATCTAAAGCACATAAGAAGGCACATATGGACAATGAGAAAGCTTACCTGTATCACTCCAGAGGTCAGCTTAAAAACCTCTGTATTCTGGAATGAGGATATCTTCTAGATAGAAGCCGGACAAAATTGCTTGATTTGCTTATTATAGCTTTGGGCTACAATAGATCAAAAGGAGCTAGGTGAGACTAGGAATTGGCCAAAATTTTATTTATTTAACCCTTACAGTATAGCAAGTAAGTAAACTGAAAAACTTCAGTCAGATTATCCAGCATTGTTATAAAAAAGAAAAAAAAAAGTAAATGGTCGTTTCTGTCCCAAAGGAAGAGCTGTCTAAAATATAAGACATATGTGACTGGATAAATTCAACAAACAAATCAGACCTGGGAAGAAGAGAGCAGAAAAAGCAGGTAATTGGTTAAGGCTTGTCTGGTCTGTTCCCACTCAGGAACACCTTCTACAGTTTCCCAAATACGTGGCTTCTGAGATCACAGTTTTTTTCCACTTCAAAAAGAAATAAAGTTTTTGCCTGGTGATCCTGCTCTTTTGGAAGTGCAATCAGTTTGAAGACTGTTGCTTTATGCATCACACTTAAAGAATAAGTGATAGAAGAAGAGGAGGAGTGTCTCAGTGTAGCTCCTGTCAGTCTCTGTTGCTGCTGAGAGGCAACAGAAGAGAACTTCAGATCCAAGTGGCAATGTTGTATACTGATTTTTGTGGACATGCCCTGTTAACTGGCAAGGTCTGTGTTTCTTTTTTTAGCAGCTTAGATGGCTTTTACCAAGCATAAATATAGACTGCACAAATAGTGAGAAGCTATTTTTGAATATTTTGGTCACTGCTAAACACAGAATTGCTAATCCAGGCATTCAGAAGTCATGATTCAGGTCCCCAAAATGAAAAGACTGGCCAAAGTATATGTAAATCCTTTTTTATTTTTACTCTGTTTTGCTTACTGAAACTTCAGAATATTTCTGGATCATGTCTTCAAGAACTATTCTACAAAACCGAAGACAATAATTTCATCCGAGTTTGTATTTACCTCTAATTCACACAGTTCCTGGAGCTGTGACTTAAAAAAAATTATTCCCAATGCTCTGAGGCAAGAGAATTTCCTTGTCTATCTGCCTAAGTGTCTGTTATAACAGTAGCTGAAATCTCTTTAATCAAAAATGGAAATGTCAACAGTGAGCAGACAGAGCAGCAGAGGACCCAGGCAGCATTCATCTCCCACCTTCCTTTGTCTTCACAAATTTGATGTGAGGGGAGCACAGTGCCTCCCCTGTGCAGGGCTGACAGGCAGCCCACGGCAGAACAGCAACAACCTTCTGAGTGAGGCACTTGCTCACAGAGCAGACACACATCGTGAATGTCACACAGCACACAAATATCGTGGCAAAAATGTCAAATACTCTGAGCAATTCTTACAACAGGCATTAGCATGAACTTGTCTGATGAATGTTTTGTACAAGTAATTCTAATTTGTGACGCATTTGGGAGGGTGTTTTTTTTTGTTTTGTTTTGTTTTGCAATTTTAAAAGCAGCTCGTAAGCAGAACATCTAACTAACAACTAACTAACTTTGGGTCTAACTTTGTCCAGTGAAACTAAAATAATAGATTGCTTGTTCAGTTGTAACCTTAAGCCCAATATGTTTTAGTACATCCTCAGCTTCTACTCCCCAGCAAATTTTAAACTTGGCCACTGCTGCTACTGCCTGAGACTTCCTGCAAGAATGGTTTATTGTCTCGTCATTTCTCGTCATTCCCTTGAAATGACCCATTTTTAAGCAATCAGTGTCACAAGAGCTGGTGACTCTCTCATGTCTAAGAACCCTTGCAAATATATTTTTGTGGACAAAGTACTCTTCATTCACTATTGTATTTTTCCTGGAAACACCTCAAAGCCAAATTCATACATGGGGAATATACTGGCCTTTTCAACAGTGCAGATTAGAAAATTTCTCTTCTATAAAATACTTCCATCATCCTTTTCTACTGCAAACTGGATTTTGCTGAAAATTAACACATTTGTCCTAGCACCATAATATCTATTATTGGTTCTCATCAAATACCTCTTCTAATTTCTGCTTGCTCTTGTGAGCTACATGTTTTGCTTTAGACGGGCATCCTTTTGCCTTAATAAATTGACTAAATGCATTTCTGCAAACATAATGCCAGGTTATTTTTGTCTGCAGCTCTCAATGATGGTTGCATGTTTCTTTAACCCTCCCTCCTGCTTAAAAGCGTCAGAATTTGCTTGATACCTTTGAGGAAACAAATAGTCTGACAGGGAAGGGCAAGGGCAGGGCTTGCATCACCCTGACCCGTTCCTGCTTGTTGAGCCAGCTCGACAGCCCAAGTCAGAGGTTACACCTTCCCTAAACAGGTGTAACTTGAATGCTCCTCCAAGTGCACTAGACAGCTGGGACGTAAGAACCAGAGTCCCTGAACCATTTCTTCTGGGTTTTCTTCTTGCAGCTGAGTGCTGATGTCCAACCAGAGGCAGAGCCCTTGCCCATCACGCTGTGTGTGCCCTACCCTTGCAGATACCACCCAGCTTGTGGCATGGGTGTGCCTCACCCCACAGCACCTGGGAAGTCAGGTGGGTAGGGACCACCCTGCCACGACCCTTGGAGGTAGGGATGGAGCCCTTGTGCAAAGGAGAGGCGAGCAGGAGCTCCCAGCACAGCTCCCCTCGGGCTGCTGGCAGGTCAGCACACCAGGAGCAAGGCAGCCTGCAGCAAACGTGAGCTGGCCCAGGACAAGCCTGGCCTTCTGCTGCAACTTCACCCTCCTGCAAAACCACAGGGATTTCTTGCCCAGTCACTGCTGAATTTGCAGCTTTTGGATTTTGCCAGTGTTCTATTTAAGCTTTAGCCCTACCAAACGCAGATTAAATGCATACCTGTCTACCCTTGCAAAGGTGTTCACGGATACTAAACATTGCATTTACCTCTGTGCCTTTCCGTTTTACACAGAAAATGAAAACCAGATCACCTTGGTTTAAAGACCTTGAATTAGACTAAAACTGTTAGTGTTAATTATCTTATATGGATGGAGGCTGGGTGGGGGGGGTGTTGGAAAAATTTCTAATCTAGCACTTCAAGGAAACATGAACCTTGAACATCAAGGGTTGCTAGTGGCACTAAAAAGTACATGCATGCTTTTGTTTATAGCCAAAGAATCTGGGTGCTTTGATAATATATTTGGCTGGTGGGAAGTGTGCAGCTGGAGAAGCATTCAACAGCTCACCCATGCAACCTGTTCCCCAGAGAGTTCTTTGCCCTTGGCAAAGAAAAAAAAGATGCATCTTTCTGGCAATGAGACTGTGACTTCGTTTATTGACAAGAATAAACTTTTTTCCTTCTTGTAAGCACAATAAATGACACTTTCACAGTAAGCTAATGATGGGTGTCTATAATGTATGGCAGTAGCAACCCTATTATTGATGTAGTTATATTGGTAAAAAAATGCACACATTATTATAGTTCTGTGTTGCAATGGGAAGAGAGTCAATTATGCTCATAAGCAATGCTGGAGTTGTATTCATAGCTCTGCCAGTTTGCCCCACTATAAATACACCCAGAAAATCTTTTTCAGCTTGTCAGATTGCACAGAAATAAAGATCACTCTCAAGGAGAATGCTTTGGAGCAAAGTGCCAAGTAATCCAAGCATGTAGAAGCTGAAAAAAAAAATCCAGCAATACGCAGAGGTGAGAAACATGATCCATAAAGGCATCATAATAAATTACATCATCTAAACATCAACTAGTTATTTTTAAGACAGACTTCTTACTTTGAAAAAAATCGGTTAAATTCAGCGCAAACAACCTTTGTTAAATGAATACTTAATCCAGGTTAATGTAAGGCTCAAGTTACACCAGAATGGCAGTACCTACAGCATCCTCTTGTTTCTGCTGTTCCACCCTTTTTATATCTGCTGGTTATAACTATGATTACTAACAGAACCTACCACTAAATACCACTCTTAGATGTGCCCTGTTATGGCTGTACTTGGATTTATTGTATATTTCTTAAACATGCCCCCATATTCTACAACAGAAATATTACATTTATAAATTAAAATTATGTGAAATAAAATAAAATAGAATTTTAAAAAGGATGAAACATGTTACAAAGATGCTGTAAGGACACCTAGCAGACTTGCTTTTTAAACATCTTGTAGGTAAAATGGCTGATTCTTTATGTCTCTGAGTATACAAACTGTACATTTAAATAGTAACTTTCAGATTATTTTTATATGCCCACAGCCACAATTTCATAATCATCTCCTAGAACTCTGACAGCCAATATGAGCAAAAACCTTTTATACTGACCTTTCATATTTAAGCACAAATACAAGACTCCATGAATGTCAAGCTGGCAATCAGATTCACTTCTGCTTTGTGCTAAAAATTGCAAACTGTATAATGTGAAGAAAACTTGTCAGTTCACTTTTAGTTACCAAAATGCTGGTGATCAAGTAGGAAAGACATTCAGTGGTACATTCAACAGGCTGTTTCCTTATTACTTCTTTCTCAGGCAAAAATATTTTAAATTCAAATAAAGATCATTTGGCTGTTCACAGGAAACAAGACTCTCTGATGATGTGACACCTACAGCTTGAGACTTTCTAGGACACACATGCTCACTGCATTACATCGGAGTAATTCTGATAGCTCTGCCCTTATCCTTTTTAGACAAGTGATGAGGCAGGCAAAGCATCACTTTCTGAAGTCTATCTGAGCTAGTTACTTCAGGGAGAGAGATCCATTCACAGTTAAATCCTCTCATTCAACACCATGGTTGGCAGGCTGTTATGGATAACACAAGGAGTTCTGGAATAACTGCAATAAACATAACATGAAATGTAACTGAAAAATAATGGTGATATACACAGATCTTATGTACTTGCCATACTAAACATGCTTACAGGTTATTTTCAAATACAGGTAGTGTGATAATTAAGATACATCAGAAAGCTCAGCTGAGGTACAGTGCCATGAATAGGGAATAGCACAGAGCCATTCTTCTTTTAGTTGGGTAAACCTCACTGAGAAAAACAACTGCTGAAATCAGAGGAGTCTAAGCTTTTCAGAATCTAGCTTTGTACAAGTGATTATAGGTGTCACATTCACTTTTGCAGAGCAGCAAAGCTGACCACATCCAAATAATGACAGGCTTGGTTTATTTGACATGTAAAATGCAAAGATATATAATTTATACAATTTAAATATCAGGATTCTGCATCACTTAAAATACAAAAGCATGGTTAATAATTTTTAGACGTTTCTAAAAGGAGCCATGTGGTTCAAGTATAAAATATTTTTTTTTAAAAAAGGCACTCTTGTTGGTCTTGATGTAAAACCTCATTAGTAGGAAATGGCACAACTTTGGAAAGGAAGATGTTCATAAAGCTGTGGTTATACACACATATTTGGTATTGTGCACCTTCTGACAGAAGGTTACAATTTAGTAGGCAGAAATGTCTACTTAACAGAATTGAGAATGATATACTTTAGAAGAGCTTAATTCTTACTGGCAATCATTCTTTATTAAAAATTCATTAATTTAAAATCACCACAATTCACAATAAAATTATAAATAATACCAAAAGTTTTTGGTGTGGTGTGCTTTTAAACAGTTGTATTTCCTAGGGAACTCCCTGTTTAAGAGATTGCTTGTAATTCAAAAGTATTTATGAGATCAGCCACAGAATGGCTGAGGTGGACAGGTTCCTCTGGAGATCACCTCAACCCTCTGCTTAAAGCAGGGTGAGCAGGAGCAGGCTCCTCAGGGCCACAACCACTTGGGTTTTGAATATCTCTAAGGATGGTGATTCCACAACCTCTCTGAGCAGCCTGTGCCATTGTTTGACCACTCTCACAATAAGGAAATTTTTTCTCAAGTTTGGACAGAATTTTTCATGGTTTATCCACTGCTTCTTGTCCTTTCACAGGACACCACTGGGAAGAGCCTGGCTCCATCTTCTTTACTCTGCCCCATCAAGTATTTATACATATTGGTAAGATCCTTCCTGAGCCTTCTCTTTTCCAGGCTGAACATTTCCATCTCCTCTCCTCAGATCTCAGATACTCCATACCCTTCACTAACTACCTTTATGGTTCTTTGCCAGACATATTCCTGCATGTCCCTGTCTCTTCTGTGATGGGGAGCCCAGAATGAAACTGTCATTTGGGGGTGCTTTAGAAAGGTAGAAATACAAATTTTAAGGCAAAAGTTTGAACTTAAATGCTATTCTTGAAATTTGAAATCCAAGTAAGAATAGCAATGCTATTCTTCTATTAACTGTAAATGTACATTTAGAAATATGGTATGTATTAGAATATCTTCCACAGCTTATAGAATACATAACTCATCATTCTCTGAGTAGTCATCTATGTGTAATGAAGACCATGACTGCCTTAGATAGATGGGCTATAGCCCAAATGTCCATCTAAAGAGCTAGTTGGAAGATTAATACTTCTATGATCTCATCTCAGGCAGGTTACAGCTGTCCAACAAGTGATAAAATTTTGCAGGTGATCCATACTGAATGCTTCTGACAGGTGAACAAGCATGCTCTAGTCAAGAGTCCCTCTCCAATAGTACTGAACAAATAATGTGTGCTTGCCCTGTTGAAAACTGGGTGCTGAATCTCCAGATCAGCATTTTCCTCCTAGCTCAGTGTGCCACAACATCCATGCATTGTTGGAAAGCTGGAGTCTTTTAACCAAGTTTTTTTTCTTTTTTATGTTAGTGCCTAAACGCCTATGCCAAGTAGTAGGGCTAATTGACTGGTAAGTCTGCTGAGATGGGGGGTGAAAGGAATTTCTGTCCTAGACTTCACACTATCCATAGATAAACAGCAGAAGTAAGGTTCAAATGTCCCATAGCATTCAGCCTGCAAGAGAGGAGGAACCAAGCAATTACAGATCCTCAGCTTCAACAAGGTCATCCTGTTCTCAGCCAACACATTATCTCATTCTATTTTCTGTGGATGGGAACAAAAACTTACAGAATTTTGACCCCTTTGTATTCCTGATTATCACCACAACTGAGGAGGAAGCACAGTGGAATTGATAGGCTTTGAACTGAAATTTAGAATTAAAATAGCTACTCCTAAAATTTATCAATGCCCATTGTATCCTGACAGTCATAGTGAAATCCACCCAAAGATGTTGATAGAAACCATCTTTTAAACAAACAGCTCAGCAGAAAATGTCACATGGATCTCAGCCCCCTAACACAAAGGTCATAATCTGGATTCCTCAACTGGCTGTAGCTGGAAAGACTGCTGTGCCAGGACAGCATATTAGCTCACATCATTCCACAGTTATTTCAAGTGCTGTGTGCTATGTCTCCTAGTATGAATGTGCCTTAAAATAAGCATCAATTCCTGTGAAGAAGAGGAAATGCAATTCAGTTATAGAAATAATGATGGGGTCAATAAGGTTCAAATGAGAATAAAAAACCCCCGAATATATTGAAATAATGTAAAATGGCAGGTGATTACCTCTTTATAGTGTTTTATACTGCAGGAACTGTGTAAGTATTTAGAAGGATGAAAATAGTTATGCTAACAATGAGGGAACAGCTTTTTTGAAGTAATGAAATGGACAGAAATGAAAAAATAAAACCTGAGGCACTGCAGAAAGGGACACAACTGGGAGTTGTAGAATAAGATACTATTTTACTGTGCTCCAGCTAGGAGGGCTTTGCAACAAATATCAACAGATATCAACAGATATGCAACAGATATCAACAAATAGAGAATATCTTAATTCCTATTGATGTTCACCAGAACTGAGTCATCAACAGGATTAAGCCACAAAACTCACCTTGTGAAGTTGTGGGGACAACATTATTCCAGATGATTCAGAGCAAAAGGAGGAAATGAATCCTATAAACATTTATATGTATGAGTAAGTGTTCTCCCAGGGTTGCCCCAATGATTTCAGTATGCCTATTATATAAGTGAACTGATGTGGATACAAGTGTTTGCAAGGATTAACATTTAATGATGATTAAAATTTTCTCATGGCTGCTTATAACTCCATCCAGCTGATACAACTGCCAGGAACTGCTGGGGTAAAGGAAAATGCTGCTTTTCTGTGATTACTCTCACTTATAAGAAGAGTTGTTGGAAGGAGGAGACATGGACAGCTCCTGTCTTTCTGGACAGGGAAGTTTGATACAAATCTCACAGCTGTCTTCTGCTAGGATAATGCAGCTGCCGTAAGGCAGGAGCAGAGAGAATCTCAGCTGTATAACCAGGTATTTTGAAAGATGTAGTCTGGAACTTTTTTTGGTGCTTTCTGGGATGATGGCAATAAGAAGCATCACTTTATAAATTTTGGTATAAGCAACTAGTCAAACTTGCAAGATGCTTGAAAATGTTGAAAGAGTTGCATGCAACAATGCATTGAATTGCACTGTCAGGCATACACAGAAGGAAGATGGATATGCTCTGGGCCTATAAATATGGTTTCAAAGAATTGGCCCCCATTCTTCACTGGAGCTTCTTTGAACATGAAATTAATGTAGTGAACACAAATGCAGAAAAGCATTTGGTCTTGTTTATAAATGCCCCATGGCTACTCACTGAGTATGTCTATTATACAGCTGGGGAAAGAATTAAAATATGATTTGGCAGGAGTCAAGCTAGATTTAAGCAGGCTTACTCTGTTGTCGATAGTCAAGTTCAAGTAGCACTGAATTCAGTGCAGCTGATTTTCACAGGTCCAAAATAAGTTCTTGGGAAGATATAAACTGCTGTAGCCAGACTGTTACACACATGTCAACACTTTCAGTTTCGGATAATTTCTATGTCCAGTGCCTTGGTGTCCTTAAAGAGCAGCCAGTGTGTTTAGCTGTGCACAGCTTTACAGACACTGAGCCCAAAGACCAGCTTTACACAGTAAAAGCATACATCTTTAAGCACAACTGGATTTTGTACTTCTCTCATATAGGTCATGCCATTTTAATAATGCAGAGGGAATAGAGTTGCTTTTCAGGACAGGAAGTACCTAAAAAAATAATGCCCAGTTGAAGTGATACAACAGTAATCACAGGAATGTCTCTGACCTCATGCTACTCTTACTAACAAATACTCCTTTAATAGTGGTGAATTGATGGTATTGAGCCCTGTGCAATCTGACATGCAGCCTGCGAGATGACACGGCTCAGACAGAAATATTCCACCTCGGTCAAGCTAGCTGGCTCCTATTATAGCACGGGTGTTAAACCATGCTGCTGAACAAGCTTTGGCAGATATCATGCCAGCTTCCCGAGTGAATGAATCACAGAGGTAACGGGTGATTGAGCAGGGGTATATACAGTGGGACTCCCTAATTTCTTTCAGCTTCACACTTCAAATTGCAGCAAAGCTCATATTAGATAACACTGGAAACTGAGCTCTGTTTCTTTCAATGCCACCTCCAACCTGATCTTCTGTAAGAACAACAAAACTGTAGAGGGAGGAATCTGCATATATCCAGGTAGAAACACATCCAGGTATTTTATTTGGACTTTGGAGATGCTACTTGCAATGTCTACATAAGAAATAGTGTCAGGTTGTGTTCTAGATATTAAATGCAGGTATTGTTCATGTTTTACTCTTCATTGCATTGCAGAAGAGCATTTCTAATGTATGACCAAGAAAAAAATGAATATTCTGTTTTCAGCACATTTTACTAAATCTAGACTAACTATACCTAGCAGCCTGTTTTCTAATGCCTAATTAGCTTTGCTTTTACTTTTAAATAGCTCTTCTTAGAATTAAAATAAATAACTTATTTGAAGGAAAAAATAATTGTACAAACCTGGTTTGTCAAGAATTTGATTTTTTTTTTTTTGCATGCAGTTCACACAGTGAAGAACAATCTGATTACTAGATCTCATTTACTGACTTAAAAAACCCAAAACCAAGTTGTGCCTTATTCTGCTCAACATTCATAATGTGAAAAAAAAGAGTTCGGAAGTTTGGCCTTGTGACAGGTACCAGGAGAAAAATTTTCAAATATATTCTCATAATGTATTTATTTACCTACATGGACCAAATATTTCTTTGTCTTCATTAGCATTTTTTGTACATAGGAAATAACTGGAGAAATGGCAAATGGCAAAAGCACAGCTGCATCTACAATCGTGTCTGATACCCATGATGAATTGAGGAGGAGGGAATAAAAGAATATATGCCCCAGGAATAGATAGAAATTTCAAGGGTAGTTGCAGTAGAAATTTAAAAATGCTATTTGAAAGATCTGTTTTTGTTATTAGGATGTTATTGGCGTGTCAAATTTCTATTTCAAGCTCCAGGACTGCTACTGTAAAAAAAGGCATGTTGCTAGGATAAAAAGATAAAGCCAGATGTTTTCTGAAAAAAGAAGAAAATTAACTCTAAAACTTCTGAAAACGAAAGTTAAATTGAAATAAGTTTGTCTATTTTGACAGTTACTTGTTTCCTGGTTTGTTTTTTTAACCTGGAATTTTGGAGTCATGATTTTGCCACATCAGACAATAAAATCCATTCCTAAAATTTCTTACAGACAGATACTCCTTATTGTGATGTGTATTTTAATCTTGTGCCTTCAGTAGTAGAACCAGACTGAACAATGTCATTTATCAATTTCCATGCACCTAGTCTCAGAAACTGGCAGTCAGGCAGTCTTTGAAATATGATGATATTCCTTAAAAGAAGCCAAAAATAATGAATTTTTTTTGCATGTCAATTTTTAAGACCTCTTTATTGCATTGAATTTTTTTCTTTGCTAAATATTATCCTCATATAGGCTCTGAGACTCTTATGTGATCTGATGTTTCCTGTACTATCACCTTCAAATACTCCTACATCTCTTAATTTCTTCCCAAGTTCTTTGTAAGGCCATTCATAAATTTCTCCCCTTACAATCTTGTCCTTGATGCCAGGAGCTATGTTTCTCAGTATGGTCAATTGTAGATAAAGAAGCATCTCTGCATCAAATTTACAGCCTTGCTTTGCTTGGCCAGTATCTGTAGTTCTATGATATTTTCTGTGCTATACACAAGAGTGTGATGCAACACAACATGCTGGGTTGCCTGAAAGGGAAAGGGGGAAAAGCATACAGGGAAGAGTTTTCTGGACCACCTTGTTTGAGAGGCTGCAGTGAAGCCCAGTTTACTTCAGTAAAGTATCTTGATATTTACAGAAAGTAGTGGCAGTGGTCAGTCCCTGTTTCTCCCTTTGCCAAGGTCCCTTGGGATGTCTCCACTTCCACACCATCACATCCCTGGCAAAATGCAGTATCAGATTTTTTTCCTGGTTATTGAAAACTCTGTGCTTCCAACAGACCACTGTATTGATTGTTTTGATAGAAGTAGCAAAGAAGCTGAAATATTTTGCCATGATTGCTAAATACGTCTCTGCCCTGCAAACAGCTGCAGAGGTGGTGTGAGACAATGATCCCTAACTGAAAAGAATGTTCAGATTTAATCTGTAACATTGACTTTTTGTTATTTGTGATCATACTAAAAACATATGCATAGTGGGAAGTAGGCAGCTTTACTTTAGATAATGAATGTTTTTAATGGAGATGACAACTAATTTATTAGGTTAGCATTTCAGAATTTTTGATCTTCTGCTATGGTTTCTAAGCTTTGCTCACCATGACAGATTAGTGGGAATGTATTGTGTGTATCTGTCATTGGAAATGCTTTATGGTTTTGGGCTCAAGTACTCGAGCAAAAGTCTTTGACTTGCTAAATACTGCATTTTTCCATTACACGAGGTATCTCAATTAATAATTCTTGACATAAATGCTGAATGCCTTGATATTTCGAATGTCATGATCATCAGGGTCATGGTGATTCAGGTATCTTTCTTGACCTATGGAAAAGAGTCTAAGTGGCTTCCTGCATAATGTTATTCATTTGGTCCTGCATTTTAAAGCATGCATTCATTACGATGATAAATAGTAGACAGTGCTAAGATGATACAGTAGAAATATATCCTGCATTTCAGCTTTAAAATAATTCTTTTATTTCAAAGGGACTGTTGAATTTGTTTCCTAAACTTCAACAGAGAGGTGGACAACTTTGTTTCGTGAACAGTGACTTTACAACTGAATTTTGGTATCAGACTAGAAAGGTGCAAATTTCTTGTACAGTTAATGAAGGAACTGGTGCACAAATGCAGAATCTAGAACTGATTCTAGTCCAACCACCATCAGAAATTATGCATGTTCTTTGCGTACACCTTACTGGTGCCAGGGTTTGTTGCTGTGCTTTCAGTCCCGTAACACAGAAGGTGAGGCTCCCTCTCACCGACCCCAACAATTAAACGAAATCATATTTTCCTCCCTGTATTTCCAGCTGGGTAATGTGGCTCCACTTCTCTGTCCAAGGCTGATAGGCAGTGCTGCCGGAGGGTTTAAAAAGTCCAGGTTCGTAAATTCAAACAAGTTACTCTGTCAGCAGCAGAGTATAAAAGATAGAAGACTATTTTTCCATGCACGCCCCCAAAGGGGACCTCAGGGGTCTTTCACGCCTTCCATCTCCTTGCATCCGGCAGTGGTCGCTCCAGCCTCCGCAGACGCTGGACTTCGGGCCAGCACGGCTGCAGGGAGCTGGCACCTGCTGAGGGAAACCAGCAGCGCTATTCTTCTCTCCCTGTCTGCCGGCGGTGTGGGAGCGAGCAGCGGCACGGAGCGCGGAACCCGCGGCGAGCGGCCGCAGGCAGCGCCTGACAGCTCCGCCACGGGGGCAGGGAGGGGGCGGCAGCGCCCGCCGCGCCCCCATCACCGCCCCGCCTCGGGATAAACGCGGCCCCTCGCGGGGAACTGCGGAGATGTAATTTCCACGGTGCCGGAGGGAAGCAGCGTTGTCCCGCAGCGTGTCCCGACCCCGCGGGCGAGAGGGGGAAACCCGCACCGGGAGCCGCCCCTCTCCCGGCCGCGGCGGAGCGAGCGCCTCTGGCGCGGCCGGTCCCTCTTGGCGCGCCGTAGCGATGCTGCCGGCTCCGCTGCCCTCGGAGGCTGTTCCCAAGATGGCGGCCGCGCGGGCGGCTCTGCGCGGCCGCGCTCCTGCAGCCGGGTAGGGACCCGCTCCCCTCCTCCTGCTGCTCCTGCTCCTCGCTGCGCCCCCGCGCCGCGCACTGGGGCCCGCCGCCATGCCGGCCCCGGTGCATGCATGAGAGACACCGCCGCGCTGGTCTGTGCCGCAGCCGCCGCCATGGAGGAGCCGCCGCCGTCGCCGCCGGGGAGGTCAGTACCCAGCGCTGCCTCGCAGGGAGCTCCGTGCAGGGAGCGATGCCGGGCGGGGGCTGCGAGCTTCGGGGCCGGGGGTGCACGCTCTGTCTGTCGCCCGCTCCGCGCTGCAGAACCTGCGGCGGCGGCTCCTGCTGCTGCTTCAGCGCTTCTGCAGAGCGCCCACGGAGCGAGAAGGTGCTTCGATAAGAAATCTCTAGTGGCTGCGGTGGGTAAGGCAGTGTTTTGTGGGCGCTTTGCAATTAAAAGGAAATCTTTTCCTTCCCCCCCAGCCTCGCAGCAGTGCGGGCGGGTATGTCGGGGCAGTGCCCGCCCGGCTCTCGGGGTCGGGCCGGAGGTGCGGAGGCTGCAGGGAGGGAGGGGGAGCAGCAGCTGGAGCCCGCGGGAGGCTGACGGAGCGTGACCTGTGCTCCTTGACTTGTGAACTGCAGCGATAAAAGCGCTGCCCTCTTGGAAGGGTGTCTCGTGTTTATGGCAGCCGTGATTAAAATCGGGTTCTCTTTGACGTGCCAGTAAAACAGCAGGATCGTGGAGTATCGCTGCTAGCAGCATTGCAATCGATAGTTGTAAGAGGACAGAGTTAAAAAAAAAAAAAGTAAAGGCGTTCACAAAGAAGTGTTGTGATGCTTCAAAGCTTTCTGGAACTGCTGTCACCTCCTGAATGTGCTGACCTGCAGATTGGCTTTTTGCAAGTCTCCATCTGTGCCCTGCTGAGAGATGGGGATGCAAATTACTTTATGGTTTAGTGTTTCCAGCTTACTGCAGAAGTATTGCGTAAGACCAAGTTATTAATCCCGTGGCAATTATTTCTCATTTTTAAATAACATCCTGTTGATGCACTTCACTTCTCACTAGGAGGCATTCAGGAAACGTTTTTAAAACGCTTGTGTGATCAATTAGTACTGTAAGGCGGTAGTCAGGTGCGTTGTGTTCCAGGTGTGCCCTGCAAAAAATCTGCTGTCCTATTGCCGAGATCGTTCTTGAGCTGCTGTTTTGTACTGCTGGAATAAAAGGGAGGTGGTGATGTGCTCCTGTGTGGGTCAAGGCTATGGGGTTGAACAGTGACTTTGAGTTTTTGTTAATTTGTTAAATAGTTGTGCATTAACGATTTGTTTTTCTGACATGAGAATGCCAAAATCAGGAGATATATAAAATTAGTAAGATTTAATAGGAATATTACAAAATACAAATGCTGTGAGGCAGCTGAATTAGTAAGCTTCTAAGTTCCTTTTCAAAGGACTCTTCAAAGACTAATACTGCAGGTTAAGCAGAAAATGATTTAAAATAAAGTTTGTACAGCAGCATGACCCTAGACCTGGGCTGTCTTCATGTAGAAGAGTAATCTTCAGAGCCTGAATGGAAAACACCCAGGCATTTCCTGTGCAGGGCCATTTCTGACCTCTGCTGGATTCTGCTTATTACAGGACAGTTTATATGAGTCGGATGTGGGTGTGGATAATGTGGTGACAACTTTACCCAGCAAATGAAAATTGAATTAGCTATTTCAGAGTGAGCTGGTGGGTGGGAAGGGGACGTCTCAAAACAATTAGGTAGCTTTAATTTGTATAGGGTAATGCATGTACTCCATCCACTGTGATTCATTTCTGTGTGTACTTTGTGTCTCAACTTCACGCCTGCCTCTCTGGCTTTATGCAGCACTTGCTTTTACTTAAATGTAATACAGGTAAAGTATCTGGAGCTGTTTCAAACACAATTACTTTTGATTTAAATTTCAGAATCATTTATTTATTAGTAAAATAAATATATAAGTTTTATTTATTCTTGGGGCTGTGAGGTCAGAGTCATGTTGAAATTGGTTTATTTTGTACAGGCTTGGGCATTTGAAATCCTTTTGATGGCAGATCGCTTTTAATCCTGTTTGTAGAGTATGATTGTGTTCTTATGATAAAGAGTTCTGGCTAGTGCTAAAGTGCATTGCTATAATGCATTCTCTTTAAGTTAACACTAGTTCTGGTGGAGAAGTGTTCAGTCATTCTGAATTAGCAGTACAGCTACACTTGTTTAATAAACAAAGCTTACTGATTTGTTGTTTTGAGAGTGCCTCATGTGAGAAGTCTGCTTATCTTTGTGTGAGGATTCTGTCTCTTGTTAGAATATAATTGCAGTGGTACATTTTGTCAGCTGAAGGCAAACATAAAATATATTTATGGCTTTTTTGAATTACACAGTCCATAGTCAAAAGCATTTGATTGTGACTCCCTCTCCAAAAGCACACGGTTTTTACCAGGTCTTCCTTTCTTTTTTGAAACACACTGATGGGGGGACAGATGGGAGGGAGCTCTAAACTGAAAAATGCCCGGGGAACCTAGGAGCAGATGTTGATTTTGAGATAAAAGTGCACTTTGACCCTGGATAGCATGCAGTGGCTGTGGATAAGTCACAAGATACTACTGAAAAGTTTTGTGAAGAATTCACATCAATCCTTAAAACAAGTAGAAAATTTTCAAGATGTTTCTACTTAGATAATTTAGAATGCTAATTAAAACAGATGTGTTTGGTGCTTATTGATTGTTACCCATAGGCTTTAAATTTCCCAAGCCCAATTTTAGGCTATCCCAAGAATTTTCTGGCACAAAATCCGCTCTAGAGGAAAAGGAGGCCTTAAGCATGTCCTTTGTTGGGACTTTGTCCTTTGTTTGGGAGCACTGCAAAGGCATGAAGAGCCATAGGGCTACCCTGGCTCGTGCTTGATTGCTTGTAGCCCTCTTTTCTCCTGGCATACATCCAGTGCAAGGGATGAAGAAAGGACCAAGGCTGTGAATAAAGGACAGAATTGTGAGTTATGTGGAGGCTTCCTCCTTGCTGGGGAACTTTTCTAAGTAGTCTGTCTAACAGATTTGTTGTCTCTAAGATGACAATGAATTGGGCTTTCAGTCTGCAGCATCTGTGGTTTGGGGGAAGCCTGAGGTTATGTTATGAATTGTGCTCAACATATTTTTCTGCTTGCCACACTGTCTGTATGGCTGATAGTATATGAGCAGTGAAAGAGTTTATTGTATTAACTTAAGATCATAGCTTCAGTGGGAAAAATTATTTAAGTATATAGAGCTTTGCCATAGTTTTTTTTTTTCCTCCCATGCATTTAAATGAGGTAAGATGTAATCTCTATTCGACATGTATTGCATTTTCTTGTTTACATGTGCAAGATTGGGATGAATGACTGATTGTTCCACCTACGCACAAACACACATGAAGTGCTGGTTGAGATGTCTCTGGCATTTGTAGCAGTAAGGATTAGTCTGTGTTGTGTGGCTGCTTGGGTTGTTTTTATGTCTGTTAATTAGTGCTGTCTGTGTCAAGGTTGGTTTTACTATTATGTAAGCTAGTGATATTGACCTTTGTGGAATGCAAACTGTACTCTGATGAAAACAAATCCACTGAATTTAAAGGAAAGCATAAGGGATATGCAGTAATTCTTACTTCCGGGAGCTAACTGGGATTTTTAGAAGCTTATAAAGATTTGGCTTCCATGACAACCACATTTCTTAAATTATATGCAAACCAATCTTTTAAACTGCATCTAAAATATATTTAGAAGACAATTTTTCATAGTACCAACTGCTAGTCAATAGCCTGTTGACCTCTGTCAGCACCAGAATCTCAGCTCTTGCGTGGTTGGATTTGCTGTTGTCTACAATATTTACGTTTGCAGAACTATTACTTTCCTTCAGTTTTATTCTTCTCTCAGATTTTAACTGCACTGATGCTATGTTTAGTCTGTAATTTATGATTGAAATAATTTTTGAATTTTAAAGAATAACTTAGGAGCTTGTTTATTTAAAAGAGTTGATAAGGGTCCCATGCTCACTCTTGGCTTACCGTAAATGTTAAGCCAAATGAGAGTGTTTGTCTTGAACATCTGAATTTGAATGTCACATGTTCACTTGTGTCCAGTCCAAGAACCCTGTGTGTAAAGTCACATTAATTTGTCATGAAGTACAATCAGGTTTATTCTGGAGCCAGACAAGATGGGATTTATAAATTTGTGCTGATAAATGTCTCCTGCAGTCATAGGGCAGAAGCAGGAAATTAGTTCTCTTCCTTTCTGTGTTCTATTGATATTCAGTGGTACTAAGTGTCGCGTGTTGCTTTCTAATGTAGTGTAAATGTACAGTTTATTCTGCCCTCAGCTTACTTGGGCTGCTGGTTTACTTGCTGTTGCTTTTCCTGAGAACAGTATTTCTAAAGGTTCTTACCATTTTAGCTGTAGCACATCCATTCAGTAAGTGATAACAAGGCCACAGTTACTCCTGCCTCTATTACTTCTTGGCCTCGCTGTAGAACTCTCCGTGGGCATGACCACTGAGCTTTTGGGATGCTCCAAAGAGTGCTGAGTACTGAAGTCCCATTGCATTGTATGGATTTTCCAAAAGTTACAGACAAGAAGTCTGGAATGCTGTGCTTAGACACCAGCTTCCTTTGGAAACCTATTTCACTTTCAATGTTTCACCTTCAGGATTCTTGTAGACTTTGACTTTATCTAAATGATGAACTGAAACTTTGGGATCATAACCAGTTGTTGGCTTTTTCTTATCTAGGAATGGAACTTTCTGCCAGAAGAATAGAGTGTGTGTGGGAGAGTTGGGGAAGAATGGCTGTTACAGTTCTTTTTATCTTTTATCATCGGTCTGTGCATTTATCATTTATCAAAGTTTATCACTTTGATACGTGATACGTTTCTAGTTGAACCTAGCAGCCTAACGTTCTTTTCCCAGTAGTATGTACATTTTCTTGGTGTAGCTTAAATTTTCCAGAAAATCCATGCAGATGTGTTAGTACAAAATTTTCATAAATAATTCTTAATTAAGTGTATTTACTGTATTGGTGTATACCTTGAGACCTTGGGATAGGATCTGTGCAGGTGCCAAGAGCTTAATTGCAGCACTTACCCTTTGGATTGAAACTGTACTATGTATGCTCAAACATCATTAGTGAGGAAAACATATTTCAGAGATTCTTACTTAAAAAAAACACAACAAAACAACAACGAAGCAGTTCAAATTCCCAAATATGTGCTAGGATATAGTTGAAGTTAAAAAGGTAGCACTAATGGGGAAGCATGGGGTCTGCAATCAATGACTATTTTAACATCAGTTGTTGAGTGAAGAGAGCTGGATACTGACTGGGCTGGGTGAAGCTCTCTTAGCTCCTGTTTCTACAGTTCTAACCTTTGGTCCATTTGCAGCCTCACTTGGCAGGCTTAAACATGGATGTGGAAACCTAACAAACCTATCAACACTTTCACACTTTATTGCACATTGTAGAGCAAGGGTAGAATTAAATAGGCTTTTTTTTNCAAGGGAAAATTAAAATAGTTTTTTTTTTTTTTTTTTTTTTTTTTGAAAGAAAATATGGCATAGTTTTAATCAAATAATCTATTGGAGGCAAGCTCAGAGACTAATCTATTGTAACATCATGGTTCAGATTTGTATAAAAACTTATAATAGTCCAAGATGGAAAAATTAGTTAAGCTTTCTCTGTTTTCAAATTTACAAGTAAAAAAGAACAGAAAGTTCTGAGTATTTTTTTTTTCCTGAGATGAGAACATGAAGAACTGCCAAAAGTTTTACAAGAGCTCTATTTTATTTATTTTTTTAAACTTATTTCTAGTTGGTATAACTCGAGGAAGAAAAATTACTTCCTTAGATCATTTAAATATGTCTCAGTAGTGCTTATCACTACTTGCTATAACAAGATATGATGAATACTACTTTGCATTATGCTTAATTTATGCTTGAATCAATGTTTGACAATTTCTTTTTTTTGAGGTTTACTATATTATTCTAATCAGTTAAAAGGTGCTTCAATACCTCACCACTCTTTCAATAACTTCTGTTAGATTTTTCTGTGACTTTGTCTTTCTGTTGTAAATATGGTAAGCACATATAGCAGTTTCTGCCCAGGAATATAGGAAAATTTTGGGAAAAGTGGCAAAGAAGTAGTAATTTGCAGAATGACTCTGGTAGTTTCCAGATCTGGAGAAGGAGAAAATTCTGTTAAAATTTTTCTGTTAAACAAAAATTTACTGCTAAGTACATTAGTGCTGTGAGGAAATTTGTAATGCCTAGTCTCATATGCTCAAGGTCTGCTGTAGAAATGAAGTGTGTTCATGCTTGCTGGGTCCTTCTGTTCTAATTAAACAGCTCAATTGAGTGTTACCAAGCAGGAAAAGTTGTCCCTGGGAATCAATTACAGTTGAACTGTTTAGCTCAAAGCTGTACATTACTCTTATCCCCAGTAATGACTTTTATTTTTTCCTTGGTCATTTCTGGAGACATAGTGGTGGTTTTGACCCAGTGAAGTCTTGCTCCAAACCACTGTGGTGCAGCAGGAATGCTTGCTTTATATTGCTCCCCTAGCTGATGTGGAATTTATTGTACTTGGTTCTTAACTGGTAGCAGGGTGGTTGTAGTGTAAACCCGTAGTTTGCAGTGGGTGGTACGGGTTTTGTAGCAGCCTTGAGTGTTTGCATTTGTGCAGCCCTGCTGCAGGTTAGTTTTCAAAGATAAACAAGGTGTAAATAGTGAACAAAGGGAGGCTTTTCAAGGGTTACATCCTGACAATTCACTAATGAAATTTTAGTGTTTCTGTCATTATTTCTATGTTCACAATCCCTTGTTCATGGGTTAATTTATAAAAGAAACTACTGGAATTATGTAATCAATCAGTTCTTGGTGGTAATACCAGTATTATAAACATTTTCTTGCCCAAGTATTTTGCTTTTATTGTTGCTGCAAGTAAAAATCTGCATCAGTTTTGTGGCTGACTCAGCTAAAAATTACTGTTCTCATCTCCTAACATCCCTCTCTTGCCCTCCTTCAACAAGGAATGTCTGCCACATGAAACTTGCTAGCGTGACATTAAGTACATTTGGCTGCCTAATCAAAATTAAAGTGGCTGAACTTGGAAAAATCCTGCTAACAAAGGCATTCCAGCTAATCTGGATTGTTTTGGCAGCACCAGTGAAGAACCAGGGCTGGTACTTTAAGTTATACCTGTGCATCTTAGGTGCTGGTGACTTCTGGCGAAGTGTCTGGACAGCAGAAGGGACAGACAGTCATGTAAAATGGCTTCATGTGCAGCCAGAAGAGAGTGACTGACGGCACGATTTCACTTTACACTCAGCAGATTGCCTTCTTCGCCCTGGTCTTTCAACAAGAGAATGCCAGGTTCAGGAAGGATGTAGCGGAGGAGCTTGGCTGTCACATGGCTGTGGGGTTTTTGCTGTCACATGGCTGTGGGTATTGATCTGACAGGTAAATGGTGCACCAAAAGAACTGTTGTTTTTTTCACTGTCAGGTTGGTGATTGAGGTTCCACGATTATTGTCTTCTGTGCAGAAGGGATGGCAAAAGGGACAGGGATGTGCAACCCGGGAAGCAAAAGGTGCACTGGAACAAGTTCCCTTTTGTACTGTATCATCTTACTGTGACTAGTGTTGGTAATTTCTGAGGGTCTTCATTGTAAAAAGCTGTGTGAGTAGCATTACATTTCATACTTGATTAAATTTTTTTTGGAATATTACTTTCTTTTTTGTGCTCTCACAAGTGTCTCTTCTGTAAGCTGTTTTAATGCAGACTTAGATTCTGTAAGACTTGTGTATGTTGACATACTAGATGAAAGATGCAAGTGTTTTTTTGCATGTTGTGTCATGAGTAAATGGTAAAATTACTATCTGTTGTGGGGAGACAGATAAAGATAATACCAAAAGCAATCTTACCCTTGATATATTACAGCTGTGTTAATTGTCCAAGAGTGGGAACAGCTTTGCCCTCCCAGCTATGGGTGTGATAAAGAGTGAGTTAGCTGGGATGGGGTTGGTTGGAGTGAGTTGGAATCTGCTGGCTGTGCTGTGAGGAGGTAGGGACAGGAGGTCATGCAAGGGACAGAAGAAGTAAGATGCTGTATGTAGGACAGACAGGGTTAGGTGGCCGTGCTAGAGACAGGAAAGAGCGAGCCAGAACTGGAGAAGGAAGAGAGAAGACTTTTCAGAGAAAGAACTGAAGCTGTGTGCTAGGGACAGCAGAGTCCCAGATCAGTCTGGATGCTTGTTTCCCTTGTCGGTGTGTGAAGAAGAGCTGAGGTATTGAGTCTACAGACTAGCTGCTGGCATAGATGGACAGACCCTGAGAGCTGTGTGGAGCTGCCCATGGGAGACTAAAGATAAAAGGCCTGAGGACTTCTGGATAACAAGGAGCTGATACTTGAATCCCTCTGAAGTTTTCAAAGGAGCACTCTGAGTGCAATATCTATCTTGATTTTCACAATCTGTTATAAGTAAATTCTTTGCTCTCCTTTCCTCCTGTCCAGGTATCAGGTTTTTTCCCCCAGTATGCTGGTTGTTCATTCCTAGGCTGCAGAGATATCTGATCACATATCCTGCCTTCCCCTAATTCCTCTGGGAAAAAAAAATGTAGCTATGTACAGCTGAATTTGAGTTTGAATATTTCTTAAAATTGAAATTTTTATGCTGGTACTGTGTCTTCTATAAAACATAATTTGAAATTTCCTACCTGTGAGTGCTGTTACCGACTTAAAAAAAGAATACAGCTTTATTTGTACATACTGTGTGCCAATTCCTATTGTGCTGTAACAAAAAAAAATAAAAACAACTGATAAAATCTTTTTCTTGCCTTTTGCTGAAGTCTTCATTTTGCTGCACTTAGGGCAGTTTATAGTAAATGCAGCAGCAGCATCAAACACTTTGTTTTTGTATTCACACATGTAGCAGATCTTCAAAAATACCTTATCCAAAAGTGGATTTTTAGTTGCTTCTGCTTTCGGTTCAGCAGCCTTTCAGAACCATGTCCATTTATTTAAGCTTATAAGCTTGTAAGCTTAAGTTTACAAGCTTCTCGCAGAACATAATTTTTAAAAAGTGGTTAAAATACAGGGATGCATGATGCTTTCTTAACATTGGAACATAACACTGTGTATTCACATCAGGGAACTGTCCTGTACTGTAGCAGAACTTCAGGCTTTTCCATTTTGTTTTCCTGATTAGGTTATCTAATCCTCAGTCTTTGTTATCCAAGGTGCTACTGATTGTTTAGTGAAGTTCCTTTCTTGTGCTGTTGGTCCAGGACTACCATTACATTCTCTTCTGCAACAGAACGAAACCTAGTCTTGCCCCAAAGAAACTGGAGCTTCTCATTCTAGGGTTTTGTTATGTGATGTTCAGCAGCACTGACTGAATACTTTATTGTTTTTCTGTTTTAACAGGTGCAAAGGTGGGTAGCTAGAAATTGTTTGCTTTTTGCATTACCAGCAGCTGTTGGGTGATGACAGTTCTTGTCAGAATATTGTTTGAAATAGACTGGCTGTGCTACCTTTAGGGAGAGCTGCTTTTGCTGACTGGCAATGTGCATTACTAAGAACAGACTAATGTAGCCTTGTCTTCCTGCATTAATTATCAAGCTGAATCTGAGTTAAGGAGTATATATTTGAAAAACAGACACTTTGCTTTTAAAATGAAGCCACTGAATGTCCAGAGCTGGTACTTGGTAATTTGGTGCTGGACCCTTTACAGATACTACAGTTCTTTGTATGAAGATGGCAGGGTGACGTAAGAAGTGTTGAGAAAGAGCCTTGCTGATTCCTGCGTGGTGTGATGTCTTTGAAACTTCAGGAAGCTGTTTACAGCAGCGGTGTCTGGAGTGCCCAGCTTCCAAACCATTGTGGTGGGCGATGATCCTGGCTCCTGTGTGGGAACTGCCGAACTCGGATTTATTGCCGTGTGCTTGTAGTCCAGTCCATTGACCTCTACTGCCCTGATCCCCAACAAGCTTTAAAGCTGCATGTGGGATAAGCAGTGGCCGAACCTGAGTTAATTATGTAAGTGTCTGATGTATTTGAACTCCTGCTTATGAGAGGGTTAGCTGATAGAAAGGGAAGAGTGAAAAGATGTTTCCCCCCTATAGCTGTCACATTTTTTAGAATGGTCTCTCATTAATGGCTGTTACAAACTTTGCAGGTTTGCATGGTGCTTCAGGAAAGTGCAGAAGTTTGTACTGGTTAAAAATTGTATTCTTCAGTGTGACTTTAGCCTAATTAATTGTGACATTCCCCTGTGATCCTCAGAGGTTTTAATTTGTTAATTTATTTTTAGTGAAAAATGAATGTATTTTTCCAAAAGTTGTGGCCTTTATCAATAGTGGTGGTTACCAGACTTTTTGCTCTCTGTCCTGCTGCTTCAAATTTCATACCTTGATTTCTGCCTCTACTTCCTATTTTTGTTTGCAGGCCTTTGAAAATCTACAACAATTATCTTGATTTTAATGACTGAGCTGGAGTTGTAGATACATTGCCATCACTTTTACTTAGTTAAAAAAAAAATCCTGCTGTCATCTGAAAGTGCAAGTTAAAGAAATTGTGTTCTGTCTTTTCAGATTGTGGTTGAAATGCACCCTGATGTAACATACAGTAGTTACTTTTTGGAAACATTCTTGGTTTGTTGGGGTTTTTTTTGGTGCATTTCAGAGCTGTCGAGGTGTTTTGCTTGGGTTGTTGTTTGCACCATACCACTCTTAAAACTTTCCCAGTATTTGGGATTTATGCATCCTAGCTATGGTTTTTCTTATATTCCAAGAGTAAATTTCTAAGAAGCATTTTTCTCATTAAAATTTAGGCTGGGAACCTGTAAATAGAATATGAAAATTATACACTTCCAGTTTTCCTTGTAGAGATTGGGTTTAGACTGTACTGGCAAATAGTAACTGCATTTATCACAAGCTTTCACTTTTTGTGTGTAAGCCTAATTAAGATTTGGATGGTTCTCACTGGCTGTGGGGGAGAAAACCTGCATATCTTGGTAGCTAAGAAGAAATTAGCCTTGATTAATGTTTCTCAACCCTGGTTGCAACAGTATTTAGGAACCAACAATTCTGTCTAATAACCAACACTATAATCTGATTCAGGCTTGCCAGCCTTGTGTTTTATAGATTGGCAGATTTAATTAGTCTATGGTTAGTTCATGGCAGTAAATAACACACAAACATTGCAAATGCTGTGTCAGTAATCTGTAAAAATCATAACTGATTTTAATACTGGAGTGTTGCTGCTGAAGATCATATATGTCTGGTGTTGTCTGGATTAGAAAAATTGATTCTAGCATGTCAAAGCTGATATAGATAGATGCTTTAGTTGAGACCCTGTGTGTTTAGTGCATTGTTGTACCGTAAGGCTTGCACTGGTGAAACTGAATCATCATGTTAATTGGCACTGATTTGAGTTCTGAGTTGAGAGGTATAGTCTTTGCACACAAACCCTAAACTGAGTGTGCTGGGTTTTTAAAACTTGCTTTGCAACCTGTGCCTTTCTCTCTCTAAGCAGACCAGCCAGCTTTGGTTAGATCATCTCACCAGTTTCTAACAAGACTTGGTCTGTTGTTATGAACGAGAGCATGATTGCTTGCTTTGTGATATGATTTCAAGTGCTGCATGTTTTGTGATATCTGCTGTGCTTCTCATCAAAGAACATCTTACTGAATTACCCAGCAAAAATGGTTGAAGTCAGTCATACTGGATGCCGCTGTATAGGTATGTATATAATTCAGGTTAGAGGGTAATTTGGATACTTCTGGCACTCATGCCCTCTCATCAGACATAGCAAGAAACATACAAGGTAGGATTACAGAATCATTTAGGTTGAAAAAGGCCTCCAAGATTGAGTCCAACTGCAAAGTAACACGTCCAAGTCCACCAATAAACCATGTCCTGTAAGGGCCGCATCTACAGATCTTTCAAATGCCTCCAGTGATAGTGACCAAAATAAGCTTAAGTTATTTAAAGATCACTTAATTTGGTTTGGTGGAGAGGTTTGATTGTTCTTTGAAAAGGTTGCTTACTTAAAAACAGAAGGAAAACAATGTTTTCACCAGTCTTTCCTAATGAGGTAACTAGTTCTAGTTTAAAACTGCCTTGGAGACCTAATGTGAGTGCTTGCAGGATCTGTTCTGCCAGCCTCCGCAGGAGCATCAGCACCCCACCCTGTGCCTTGCCAGGCCAGTGAGATCACTGAAAAAATAAATGGCTCCATAAGCACTGGAACTAATGACTTCTGTTTTATGTGGTTTAGTCTCTTGTGGTTGATTTGTCTTTGGCAAGATCAGAGGGATGTTCTCTGCCTGAAGTGTTTTTCACAGTAGGGCTGTTTGCAAGCATTCTCAGAAATAAAGCTCTTCTGGTGTCCAAAAAGACGTAAACTTGAGTTCCACTTTCCCAGCTCAGCACTTAAAAGATCTGGTTCTCATACTCATCCACAAGACCTTTTTTTTTTTAGTATTTTCACACTGGGGGTTGGTTAAATCACATTGCTAAGACACAGTAACAGCATGATATCCCGAGGCAAGGAAACCAAACTAAAAGTATTGGTGATTTTGTGTGGCTGTCACTATGACCAGATTGTAGGGCACTCCTAAGACTCCAGGTGGTGCTGCAGTACCAGCTGGGTCATTTTTGTTGGGTAACCGATAAAGGTTATCTGCAGAAGTTGGTAAACTTGCCTGCTGCTTTCTCAAAGCTGAAGTAGTAGAGTGAGAAGAGTAAAGGGAAAAGAGTATTTGGTGCACTGAATGTTTCTGTGGCTTTGTAGAGAACATAACTGTTCTGCATGCTAAAGTATTTATTTCTGTTTATAGCTAAAGGCCAAGAAAAACTATGGTATCTGTGTTTTGTTTGTTTTTGTTTTGTTAACCTTACTGCTGTTCTACTAGCTGGCAATATTCTGACATATTTCTTGCTGCAGTAACTCAGACTCATTTCACTAGAGTATGAATAACGTACCTTGTCTGCCCATAAAATAGTAGCAAGTAAAATATAATTTGTGATTTGAGTGAAATTATCAGATACTAATGCTATCTTGCACTGATTTAGATTGACTGTTTCTTTGCCTCAGTATCTTTTAGTGGAGTCAAGAGTTACTGAGAATTCTTTGCACACCTGCTTCGGAAATAAGTGAGGGAATAGAGGCAAACTGTTTCTTTTCTTTCTTTGAAAATGATGTGTGTTTTTCTCCCTGATATGTGTTAAAGCAAGTTATTTATTTATTATTATGCTCTTAAGGGTATTAATATTCTTGATATTAAAATCTGTGAAAAATACTTTTAGATCTATGCTAGATAAAAGTTTTGTGAAGGGTGGGAGAGTGATTTTTTTGAAGTTGCTGTTGTGGTAGGAGGGTTTAGTGGATGGAGAATGGAAGACCTCGCTGTTGTCCCTGCTACTGATTAGATTGAATGTCTTGCATTATGTTTGTATGTTTGAACCTTTGTTTATTTCATGCACCTTTTAGTTTAGGCTTGCCACAAGTTTTTTCAGAAAGAGATACATATGTATGTACATTGTGTTGTTCTAGTGACATTCTGCCTATACCATCCTGTTTGTATGTTGCCTAGTATTTATTTGATTGGAAACTTATCCTTGGGGATATGAAAAAAACTGGGGTAAATATATGTGATGTGGCAGTAAAATATAGAAGGTTGACTATGGTTGGGATTTGTGGGTGAATTAGATTTCTAAACAGATATTGCAAGTAAAATTTATTTATCTTGAATGTAATGGTTTATCTTGTTCTGTGCAGGAAAGAATGCAAATCAGGAGATGCTACTTCCAAGATCTCTGAATCTGACCCTGAGGAATTATCAGATGAAGCAAGTGCTGACACTTTCTATGGCGCTTCTCCTCCTAGTACACCCCGCCAGATGAAGCGTATGTCAACAAAGCATCAGAAAAATAATGTCAGCAGACCTGCTGGCCGCTCCACTTTGAAAGGTGGGTGTGGTGTCTTGGTTTTGTTCTTAAAATGATCAGTCATAGCAGTAGCCTGTTGTTACCTGGTGGAGGGGTTATACAGGAGGTGGAGCTGGATACTGAGGTACAGTGAAAGAACAGGAGGCAGCTGTTGTGAATTGCAGCAAAGGAGGAAAAATTTTACTATGAGAGTGCTTAAACAATGAACAGTTTACCAGAGGGATAGTTGGATTGTGGAATGTCTATCTTTGGAGAGTTCTAAAACAAAACTGGTTAAGATCATGAGCAGGCTAAACAAGTTTTGACATAAACCCAGTTTTGAACAGAAAGTTGGAAAAATGACTTTCAGAAGTATTTTTTAGTCACTTTTTCCTGTGATTCTGTGATATGTAGTAATGGTGTAGTTGCTTTTCTGCTCAGTTTTCATGTTGTGAAGCACTTTATGAGATGTTCATTGCAAAATACAGTTTTCAGTGATTATTCTTTATTCTTTAATGTCAGCACTCAGTGTCACTCTTGAAGCACTCAAAGTGTAGTTACTCTTGCTTGCTTCTAATGCTTCAATATGAAGAGATAACAGGGGAAAACCCATACTTGATGTGCATTTTTCCCTAATTTTGCTAAGTAATGGTACCAAATAATAAAACCTTTCAGCTTGAATTTAGCTTTTAGATTTTTTTGTTGTTGTTGTTGAAACTGCATGGGTGCAAAAAAGCCATTTAAGGTTGTATGTTCAGCGTTTTCATACAGAATACAACAAGGTTTTTGTGTGTGTGGGTTTTTTTTTATTTAATATATTTTTAAACAGATACCTATGTCAGATAATTATTTGTCAGAGTTATGGCAACTGGACTATTGCCAGATACTGTTTAGGAAGCAATTTTTAAAATTGCTTCAAATGAAACAAGGAAAAATTAGAGTGCATAGCAAGGATAACTTTTTGAGGTAAAATGTAGGGATGAAAAAGGTAAATTGTTTGGGGTGTAAAACAGAATATAGTCAATTCTTTGTTTGTGTAGAGGTGTGGAATGCAAGTTCATAATAAAAGAAGTGCCAGTACAAACATTTTCCAAAGCTTCTGTTTCCCTTTCACGTCATGCAGCCTCCAAATAACGTCACTGAAGAGAACATTCACCATATATGAAATTACAGAGAAATCTCATCACTCTTGCCGGTTAACTGTAGGCATTGGAATTAATAAGCCTCTTTAACTTTGCTAGAAGGCACATTTAGAAGCCAGTAATAGTCTTCTATTGCAACATTAACTCTATTTTAACCCTGTGGTTATGTAAAGTTTTCTTGCTTTTGGTGATTTTTTTTTTTTCTTATTGTTTCATTATATGCTTCAAAAAAGAATTAGTTTCTAAACAGAGACATTATGATACTAAAGAATATATTTCATTGTTAGCCTTTGCTTCTAAGCACGTGCAGAAGATTGGTATTGTCACTGCTTATAGACTTTGAGTTTTTGGAGCAAGGTCTTTCTGTTTGTGAGGGGAATGGTTCTTACTTCTGGCATGGTAATATCCTGTTGTTATCATGAGTATCTTAAAATAGCTTTGTGTTTTTTTCTGATTAGTTGGATAGTGTTGTGTAAAGTATCTTGTTCTGGAAAGTTACAACTTTGGTGGTATGTGTGGTGTTTTTTTTTTTTTTTTTTTACTTTGCCTATGTGTACCATCACAGAACAGTTATTTTGTATTATGAAGAGGAGAAGAAAAGCCACTCCAAAACTTTGTGGAGTAGTTTATTGACCTTGGATGTGTATGCATATGCTCTTGCTGAGCTTGAATGGTTATACTTCAGTAGGAGAATTTATTCAGGGGTTGGTTGGATGTAACTAATCACTTTAAAAAAGTAAATTTGAAATAACTTTTCACATGTTTACGAGTAAGATTTAAGGTATCTTTATTTAGGGAATTAGGGACTTGGCTTACTTGTGCTTCTGATACTTGGTTGTTCAATTCCTGTCACACCAAGTTCCTTACAACTTGCATTTAGTATCCAGGCATAAATTGGTGCAATAATATGTTAAGTTTCTGAATTGTTTCTCCTGTAGCCTAAGAACTATGGGGCTTGCATTTTTCTAATCTAAATGTATTTCAGAGGTGCTTGTAAGATCTACTGTGTCTCCTGAACTCTGTGAATGCTTGCTTGAAAGCATTCTGATGTGTTAGCTTCTCCACGTACCATGTAAAAGCAGTGCCTGTGTCTGCTTTTTAGTATAAAATTTTTGCAGCTTCATACTTAAAAGGGAGCCACTGTTCACCCTGCTTTCCTACCCCCATCATATTCTTCATTTTCTTGTATTTTCTTTTAATGACCTGTTTAAGATCTCAGACTCCACCACATGAACCCTCTCATCAACTGATATAGTGTGTGGGAAATGGATTTGTGGAGAATTTTTAAAGCATGATAGAAGGCTCACATAGTATGTATTTGTATGCAAACTTTGAGATAAAAAATGCTGACTTAGAAATGCTGTGGAATAGGGTAGACATTGTTGAGAGAGAAATGAAACTAGAAACAAGTTTTAAATGATGGTTTTGCAAATAGACTAGATACTTTGGAGAAACAGAACTATGAAAGATGTATTGTAGTAAGACTCATGAGGGGTAATTTTAGATGATTGGCTTTAAGGCATTAGTTGCATTGTGTGGCAAAAGCTAATAGGATAAAAAACGCCTATAATGTATTGTAATTAGGAAATAGTTTGGCTTCTGATTGTGATGGCGTGAATTGTAATATTTGTACTGTCTTACTTTTTACACGAGATTGAAATGGAATGTTTTTAAAATGCTCTATTTAAAGTTGCTCTGTTTCTGGGTTAGAAAAAGGTATAGTGTGACAAAATCGGTGCAGATTATTTTTTTTTGCAAATTAATTGAAGTCTACAATACTGCAATACAATCAACAGTTAAAGCATTGATATTAATTTATTGCAGGACTGTCAGGTGTATTTGAATCATTGGTATCTATTTGATGAGAGGATTTTGAAACAATTTTAAGATTACTGTGCCTGGGCTTTGTAAGAATGATGAACATTCAAGTATTATGGCTTTTTGGATATTCTAATAATGAATAATTTTTAACATCTTTTTTTCAATGTGCTTTGGTGATGTGGGGAATCTGAAGATTGATGACAAGGGAGAATAACATGTTAAAAATACAAACTGGAGGGATCTAGAGGTTCTGCTATCTGGAATGTAAGTTAAGAAAGTGGTCTTTACATGTAATAGGATTTTAATTTATTTTGCAAGACTTACCAAAATCTTCAACATCAAAGTGCTCTTAGAAGTTGACTCATTTCATCTTTCATTCTACTTACAGTCTTTGTGGAGAGGGTGTATGTTTCATCTCTGTCAAACTCCATTTTCAGTATGCTTGCTTGCCGATGCAAAATGCCCATTCCTGCATTTTGCCTGGCCTAGCTCTGTGGTCAGTGAAAATAGACAAAGTATTCAGGCATCATTCTGAAAGTCTTTTCTGTTATTGAGTGAGCAGAGGCCCTGTGAGTGTGGAGCTGCTTGTATTCCAGCTGCTGATCAGCTGGAACTACTGGACTTCAATAGCCTGCATGCAGGTGATTCCCTTCTGCCTATCACCACTTCCAAGAGAGAGAACCACTCTTTTCATGCCAAGTAGTTCCTCCTATTCTGATCCACAAAGCCTAGACTGAAGTGCTTTTCATAGTTTTGCAGAAAAGTGTCAGGGTTTGCTGCTCCTGAGACAAGTACAGGAAATGAGGAGGAGATTGCACTTTTAGGTGGGAAAGGGCTGCTGTCCATAGTAAGGAGGAAAACAAGTGTTTGTTGTTGTGACAGCGAGGAGGTAGGCTCAAGATGCTGAGGCAGTGTATTCAGATTACAGAGGGGTTCGTAGAACCAAAATCAACCTTCCCATGAGGCAAGATTGGTGCATTCAAGCTAAATTTCAAAATCTATATATACTTCAGCTTTTATGAAATTGCAGATGCAATGGAGGCTCTTTAATTGTTTTTGTTTGGGAGGTTGTGTGACAAATGTATGTAAAATGAGTTGGAAACCAATCTTTTCCTTTTGATTGTACTCAGTTCTCAGTAGATGGCATATTCAAGATGAGACTTCTTGGAGGTACTTTCTACAAAAGAGGTAAAGAAAAAGAAAAAGTCCTTTGGTTTAGTGTATAGTAGTGGGAACTCCTAATAATAAGACTACATTTTACTTCTGTCTGTGCCTATTTTGTTATATTGACATTAAACACTTTTTATGCTCAACCTAAGAAAAGTGATTGGGAACTGAATTGAAAAATGCTTGTTCTTGTTGCTGCAGTCACATTCTTTTTTCTTTGCTTACAGAAAAGATGAGTGTGCCATCTCAGTCTTTGCATAAAGACAATGGAAAAACCATTGAGAATGTGGAGGAGCACAGCTATAAGCAGGGGAAAAAGATCAGAGATGCCCTAAGGACAACAGAACGAGATCACAAGAAAAATGTGCAGTGCTCATTTATGTTAGACTCAGTTGGTGGATCTCTGCCAAAAAAAACAATTCCAGATGTTGATCTCAATAAGCCTTACCTCAGCCTTGGCTGTAGCCATGCTAAGCTTCCAGTCTCTGTGCCCATGCCAATACCCAGAACTACACGCCAGACTTCTAGGACTGATTGCCCGGCAGACCGGTTAAAATTCTTTGAAACCCTGCGGCTTTTGTTAAAACTTACCTCAGTCTCCAAGAAAAAGGACAGGGAACAAAGGGGGCAGGAAAACACCTCCTCTGTCTGGTTGAACCGATCCAATGAACTGATCTGGCTGGAGCTGCAAGCTTGGCATGCTGGCCGGAGCATTAATGACCAAGACCTCTATCTCTATGCAGCCCGTCAAGCTATCCCCGATATCATCAATGAAATTCTCACCTTCAAAGTGGACTATGGAAACTTCTCCTCTGTAAAAAATGGAGCCAGTCTCAATGGTACTTCAGGAGAAGGGGTTTGCAAATCAACACATGGAACTAGTGCTTTGGGTTACTCAAGTTACCATGAACACCTCCATCGCCAGCGGGTCTCATTTGAGCAGGTAAAGCGAATAATGGAGCTGCTGGAGTACATAGAAGCACTTTATCCATCTCTGCAGGCTCTTCAAAAGGACTACGAAAAGTATGCTGCAAAAGACTTCCAAGACAGGGTGCAGGCACTCTGTCTATGGTTAAACATTACAAAAGACTTAAACCAGAAACTAAGGATTATGGGGACTGTACTGGGCATCAAAAATCTTTCTGACATTGGCTGGCCAGTGTTTGAAATTCCTTCTCCTCGGCTGTCTAAGGACAATGATCCAGATGATGAAGACATTGATAGGGGAACAGAAGTAAAGGAATCCTCAGGAACATGCACAGAAGAGAGTGATGGTGAAGAACAAATCTCTGAGGAGAACGTTGAGGAACTTAGACAAGCCATCAAGAACAATTTTACTAATAAGCCAAATTTTGACTTTCAGGACCATTTTTCAAGGAGGCTTGATAGGCTTGAATCTGAGGATGACTCTACTTCCTGGGTTATTCCAGAATGCAGTTCTGAGGGAAGCTGCAGCCAACACTGTTTGACTTCTATTTACAGGCCATTTGTTGATAAAGCACTGAAGCAAATGGGGTTGAGGAAACTAATTTTAAGACTGCACAAGCTAATGCATGGTTCATTGCAAAGGGCCCGTATGGCGTTGGTAAGGAGTGACCACCAGCTAGAGGTAGGTTGCTAGTGTAAATGGATAACAGGAGTACCTCCTTGCTGTATCATTCCTAACTGAAAATGTAGGAATTGGGATCTTATGAACATTTTGGTTGCTTGGTTGGTTTTTGAAAAATGGTGTATATTACGGTTAGGAGCCCAGTTCTCCTTCCACAGAAATGAATCTGTCATTTGATGGAATTTGTGTGAAGCCTAAGCTAGTTCTCTGTTCTTGTTTGTAATTGAAATGACATTTTTTGTGATAATCTTCAGTCTGAATGTCTTCGGTCATTATATTTTCTAATGTCTAAATCAACAAGTCAGAAAAATCACTGTGGAAAATCAGGCCCAGCAGTTGAATTGTGAGACAAATCAGCTATGGATGGAGGTGGTAATTTTTCTTGTCCTCAAGACTGGATGTTCTTCTGCGAAGCATTCTTTATAAAAATGTCGCTATAGTTTTTTTGGTGGTTTTTCTTGTCTACATAAATGAACTACTGTGGTGGCGCATGATGCGTGAGGAGAGTTGGTGTAAATGAATGGACTTGGCCTTGAAATCTATGAAAACAAGTCATGTTAGTGTGTTGCATTCTTTAGCTAGCTTTTAGCTTAATTATTGTTTTTCTTTGGGTCATTTTATATTCTTAATTAGGAATGACTGTGCATTAATAAAACCAATGTAGGAATTAAGCAGTAAGTGAAGGAGAGTAGTTTCATATTGTAAGATGTGGCCACTAATTTTTTCAAGGCAGAGTGTTGTTAGTAGAAACTGTTATCTAACTTGTAGGTGTTTTTGTGCTAGGAAAAATCGGTGGTAGGGATTACTTGCTCTCCTTGGTAAAGTGGCACTGTGAATTCTGGACAAAGGCATCTCTTAGCCAATGTGCCCATTCTGATACAGATTCCATATGTGGTCTGTAAAATGTTGCAGATCTTTTAATGTTTGTAAAAGGAATAAGACTTGATCTCCCTTAGAGGTTATTTTTTGGGATGAATAAATTTATAAAGCTATTTGATTTGGAAAGTTTTTACTTGTACTGTTATTAGTGTAGATTTTACCATAGAAACAAAGCTATTGAATTTTTATTTATTCTCTAATTGGTTTCAGCTTGTGTTTTAGAAAATTTACATTAGAAATGTGTGAATATTTCCTTAGAGTCAAGTGCCTAAGCAAAACCGGCAGGTATCTTGTTACAGTAACCAAAAGCACCCCCAAACCACCTACACTTAGAAAGTTCAACTTAATATATAGCTTGAAATAAATTAAAAAAATATCAAAGTAAACAAGGCATAATATAGGGGTATTGAAAATGGACTTTGAATATATTTTTGAAACTGCCAAATACCTCAAAAGTTTTGACTGCATAAGGGTTTTTGAAACAAGCTAATGAAACATTAAGTAGCTAGAGTTTTTGCTGCAACTTCACAGAATTAAACTTTCTGGTATTGTAGTGTTGAATGACTTTTATAAGATGTAACATTAATCTTTCCTCCCTTCTCTACCCTTGTGACTACTTTGAATGTTTTATTTTCAAGAATTACCACCTCTTCTTTGGAATATTACTCTCTTTTAAGGAATGGTTTTTAGTAAAGGTGAATGTTATGAGCTGTAAACTTCTTTCCTGCACCAGCATTTAAATTATGTTGTCAGGAAAAAACCACAAAACACTCTTTGTCAGAGTTGTGGTACTTACTTCAGCAGAAGATGATTTTATACTAAAATGGAAGAGATGGGTTTCAGTTGCTTGGTCTTTGCACCTGACAATACCTAGAATGTAGTGTCTTTTTTTTTTTAGTACAGTTCAGTTTGATATTTGTATGCAGACAGAGTTATTAGTATTCTGTTAATCTTTATTGTTTCTGTTACTTTTGTAACTTGACTCTGTGTTTTTGTGTATACTTACCCTTCTAAGTCTCTGGACATACTTTTGTTTGTATTGTTGCTTAAACGTGTCTAAAACACATCTGAAATGTGCTTTCTGGATTCTTCCACTGTATACATTTTAATGCTCCTTTCATCCTAAGTATGTGTAAATCTTTATACATATTCCTGGTCTTCGTGTTTTCTAAAACATGTTTGATTCCTCTGTAGGCTCTGATACTTTAACAGGCATTATAGAGTCCATTCTGTGTAGAAGTTGTACAATTTCATTGGTGAAGATGGATAATATTTCTAACTTTAGAGTATGAAATTGGATGTTATTTTAATAGAATGTTTAAGCTTGTGTACCCTGTTTGTTGTTTATTCAACTGGCTGCACTTTTGAGTGTGTTTTTTTGTATGATCTCAATAAATGGCTTAGAGTTTTTCTTGAGGTTTTATAAGAAGTATTTGAAACATTTCAGATTGGGCCTGCAGAAGATTTAAGATTAGTCAGATTGAACAATAGAAATTTAGTTGTCTAGTACTAAGCCTTAATGTCATCTACTGTTATCCTTGATGCTAGAAAGGGATATTGTGAATTTATTCAATTTGGCTGTGTTATTTTTGTTCATAGACTAGTTCTGTAATATTTTTATAAGAACTGAATTTCCCCAAATCATATTTGCATCACCATGAGGATTGTATTTCTTATTTTTTTTTGTTGTGCTGTGGAAGTGTAGCATTTTCATGATCTGTTTATTAATGAAAATTTCTTGTATAAAAATCTTTAGCTCTGATGCTATTCTGGTGCTATATGTTCCTTTTAAAGAGAGTAGAAAGAAGACATTAATATTCCATCTAAGAAGATATGTTTTAAATGTGTTCTAATTTTCTGCTAGATTATGGGCTTAAAAGGTTTTTTAAGATTTCTAGGCAGCAGTTTTATCATTTATCATTATCATTCATCATTATTTTTCTCCCTTTTGTAGTGATATTATTTAAATTTGGCTGAAGAAAGACCTAGAAAATGCTAGTTATGTCTACTGTGTGTATGAAGGATATTCATATGTCATGGTTAGCAGCTGAGAAATGAGAATAACCCATCAAAATGATCAAATGATCCTTAAAAACAAAATTAGCTTTAAAAATCCCCCAATGATATAAACTTGAAACTTGTGTGGTTGACTTGCCAGCTAATAGACTATTACCTTTTAAAAACATACTTCTGTGCATGCTACTTTAAACAAATCCAAACTTTTAAAGACTTCTCAGGATCCTTTTCATGATACCTATTTTCTGTTAGTTTTCAGAATTTCCAGATCCCATGTTGTGTTCAGATTATGTGCAGTTACTAAATTTCCCACCTTGTTGCGAGCAAAAATGCAGTGGTGTATCATGGGAGGAGTTGAAATCCATGGATTTGCCATCTTTTGAACCTGCATTCTTGGTTCTCTGCCGAGTCCTGCTCAATGTTATCCATGAATGTCTCAAGCTGAGGTTGGAACAAAGACCTGCTGGAGAACCATCTCTTTTGAGTATTAAACAGGTTTGCTTCAATTGCTTTTTTTTAATATATATTTCCCATTTGAAATATTTGGTCATTTCATTATGACCCGGTGTCAGTTTAAAGAGGATTAATGTAAGAAATGACAGTGTATAATTATTTTTGTAAATAGTATTGTATTTCATATGGAGATCCGCTTTTTGCATAATAAATAACTAGTCATGTGGGGCTCTCTGATTTAGGCTTCCACATCAGAAGTGGTGATTAAAAATATTATTAGCCAACAAAAGTAAACAGTATTGGTTCCATTTGCATTATAAGCTATATAATCTTCTCTAGCACATCTTCCTCTGTTTGGGTTTCTTAGGCAACATAAGTTGTTTTAAGGGTCTGTATTTCTCTTTTTTCTTTGATTTTATATTTTCTCTTGTGAATGTAAGACATCTGCTAACATGCAGTAGTCACACAGTGAAAGTTAATTAAGAGAAAAATGAAATACAAAAAAACCCCAAAACTTCCCCAGCCTATTGTATTATTTTCTGTGGGCAGTGACCCAAGATTGTCAGTCCTGTCACTGGTTGAGAATATTGTATAAGGATTTATTTTCTGGAGGCTATCAGGTACAATGAAGGCTGTTGAGATCCGTGCCAGTCTTCAAAGTGTAGTCCAGGACCTACTAAATTGATCTGATCTCCCTGCATCTTGGCAAGCATAACCAAATCGGGGTTTTATCAGATCATCTCTTAGAGTAGATATCTAAATAAGCTCTTGGACTGATTATGATCTCAAATTCCAATTAACTGCTGATCCAAAAGCCATTGCTATGTTCCTTTGTGGTCCCAAATAAATTTGCCCTCTTTTCCTTCCCCTCTACGCTGTCCCTTGCTCTCCCTATTGACTGAAACCTACAATTTCAAACTTAACAGTCATAGAGTAATACATTGCATAAAATACTCTGCTATTAAGCACAGTATACCCTTCAGAGACAGGGGTGAGTTTGTTTTTTTCCCCCCCATTAAATTTTGTGTGCTCCTTGTGGACTCCCAAGTTACATAAAAATTATGTTTTCTTCCTGGAAAACAATGTGTTTTTACCAGACTATTTTGGTGGTGGATACTGCCTTACTAATGACATTGAAAAAATGAATTCAACTCCACAAATACTTCCTGTCCCACACAATATTTCTGAACAGGCAGAGGAGCTGTGGAGGATTTTTCACAAATTGATCTGTTAGTTCCCTTAAGAATTATACTTCCGAAAATCTTGAGCCAGCTCAAAAGCAGAGTCCAGGAGTCTGTGTTCTGCAAGTTCACAGAATATTACAGAATTACAGAGAAGACTGGATGAGAGATACTGTGGTCCAGCCTTCTGGAAGCTGTGTCCTACAATTAGATTGATCCCCAAATTAAGTTGTTTTATTATATCAGAGCATTGTCAGCGGGTTGAGGGATGTGATCCTGTGCTTCTACTCAAGCCCCCATGAGGTGCATCAGGACTGCGATGTGCAGTTCTGAGCTCTTCAGTACAAGAGAGATGTGGAACTCCTGAATGGGGTCTGGTGGAGGACAAAGATGATTAGGAGCTTGGAACACCTCTCCTGTGAGGAAAGGCTGAGGGAGTTGGGCCTGTTCAGCCTTGAGAAGAGACAGCTTGAGAGGGCACCTCATCAATGTCCTACATGACACTGTAGCCCTCAGAAGCTGATCATCTGAAATATGATCAACCCAGCTATCTTCAGTCATGGTACTTCCTCTGCAACTGCCCTCTAAGCCTTGGAGATTTGTGATTAAATTGCCTTTGCATATTCTCTTTTTAAGGCTGAACAAACCCAATCCCTGACTTGTTCTTTGTATGCAGGTAGTATAGCACAGTCTGTTTTTTGTAGGGTTGACCAAGTGAGTCTTATTTGAGGCACTGAGACCTTTAAGTGTCTCTTGCATTTTGGTACCATTTGAAATACATAGCAGTACTGTGTGAACGTGTCAGGTATGCTGGTTTTGTTACTCAACTTTTTCAAAGTGACTTTAAATTTTTGTATTGCTAGCAAGTCAATTGTATTAAAAAAGTTAATCTGATTTTTTCAATAAAAAGGATATGCACAAAAAGAAAACTAACACAGCATATATGCCTCTTAAAATGTGCCTTTTCTCCTGTCCTTTCTCGCTGCTTTCCTCCTTTTTGTCCATGTTTCACTTTCAGTACTATCTTTCATGGCAGTTTAGTACCTGAACAGTTCAAGATGGTTCTCAAATTCAGTATTTGTTTTGGGAGGGGGATACGTGTATGTGCACGAGGGTTATTTCTGTTTGGGTGTTAAGTTTGGTATTGGTTGTCTTGCCCCACCTGCTTTCAGAAAATAATTTATTGTATACATTACCTAAACAAAAAGCAACCCATCAAACCAATGATAGTGATAATATTTTATCACTATACAGTTTAAGCTGTATATTCTTTGATGTGCTCATGATATACCAAAATTTTGTTTGGCCTCTACCTCGTGAATTTCAGTTTCAAAAGTTGACATTGAGATTAGCTCTACTGGTTTTTTTTGTAAGTCTTATATTCTGTTACTCAATAACATACCCTTGTAAAAGAGTGTTATTTAAATAAAATATGTTTTTAATGAAGTTTTCAAGTTTATTTTGGAATGGCCGTGTAGAGCTCTCTGCTTTAGGCTTCCATATCTAAAAAACCCCATAGGTTAACTCAAAGTACATTGGATGTGATTGAGTGGAGAATGATATTAGTTTTAAAGTATATGCCATGTTAGGGATATAAGTGTCCTTTTGGATTTCCACCTTATGAAGAATTACTCTTTTTTACCCTTTTTCACCTAACTTGGTAAATTTTAAGCTGTAGAGTTCGGACTATTATCCTTATTTCCTCTGCTCATCAAGGAGCACAACATAATGTGTTCTGGCCTGTAAAGAATTCTAAAGACTCTTGTCATACTAACAGCATGCTTGTATGTTTTCTGCTTTCATGCCATTATAATTTCTTGTACTTTCAGTCTCTGCTGTATTGGTATATTACTTTACCAGGAGAGCCATCAAGGTTTTAAAAAGCTTATTAATCAGCCAGCAAATCCATTCTTCTGACCCTCAGAAAAGATCAGAGATTGTCAAACCTGAAGACAGTAAAAATACACACTTAGCACTTGAAGGGGTTCTGAAAGAAAAGCATTTGTTAGTGTAGGTTTGAAATGATCCTTGCTTGTTGTGTACTCCTACAACCTGTGGTTGTATATGTCTCCTGAAATAAAGACTTAAGTTTTCAGGGAGGGGTGCCAGGTCTTCCAAAGGTGACCCCTTCTGCAGCTGAAAAAAGAACTTTCCTCATGTTAGCTTTGTCCAGGGAAGCAACAAAAAAACCACTAATTGTTTTCAGGTCTGGTATGGATTTTGGAATTGAGGGCACCTGCCTAGGAGATTGACAGTGAATTCACTGTAGTAAAACATTTCTTTAAGCCTATGTTAAACACAAAAAATTGCATATTTTTTCTGAAAATTGCATGTTTTTTTCACCACCATTGGAAGTGGTGATTTCGTGACTGTGAGCTCTTTTGCCCCTTTCTAAACTAGTTATCCAGTAAGCTGCTTGCTGTGGCATTGTGCAGGGAGTAAGTTTGAAACATCTGCCTCCAGCTCCGTTCACACTGATGTGGCAAATAAGGGGATTGCAATTAAACAATCCCGGAAAACTGCTGGCGTCTTCCCTGCAGATGTGTAGAGCAACTTTATTTGTTTCAAAAAGCTCTGGAAATTATTTAGTGGCAAACTAACATTTAGATAAACTGGGCTGACAAAGGTTGAATTTTAGAGTAATGTCTTAACTGATGGCAGTTTTGGTGTTTTTCTCTTGCAGCTAGTGAGAGAGTGTAAAGAAGTCCTGAAGGGTGGACTCTTAATGAAGCAATATTACCAGTTTATGTTACGGGAAGTGTTAGATGACTTACAAAAAATTGATTGCAACATTGATTCTTTTGAAGAGGATCTGCATAAAATGTTAATGGTAAGCTTCAAAAAGAAGAGTTCAAGTAAGTGTATTAATTTGAATACTGCTAATAGAAATCTGTTATCCCTTTTAAGGGATAGTTCCTTTTTTTATTTTCTTTCCTCACATTGATACAATTTTATTGTTTTAATGCACTTGTAACATAGAAGCCAGCGCTGTTTTAGCAATACTGGGTTTTGTTCTGTGATATACTTGTAAATTGCCAGTATTTACCAAAAATGGTTCATATGTAGAAGTGTAAATTCCATAAGTTTGATCTAAACTTTTTATAACCTTTTAATATTGAATAAAATATGATTTTTTGACCAACATTACATCTTATTGTATTGGCATTGTGTTAATGCATAATTGATGTGCATTGTTTTTAATGTGTATTCATTGTTGCAATTAGTTAGAGAAGTCTCTTTGCACTTGGCCTCTGAAAGATAGGGGTTGGAATTGAATGATCCCTAAGGTCCCTTTCAACTCAAAACATTCCATGATTCTATGATCTTGGCATTTTATGGTATAGTCTGAAAATAACTGAAACCAATAGAAAATATTTTAACCACTTTTGAGGAGAGATGTTACAGATTATTGAACTGAAACAAATATAATCCTGGAGGGCAGATGGTTGGAAGAAAAATTGAATTTACCTGGATTTTTTATATTGGATTAAAACAATAGTAATTAAATAAAGGTGAGAGATAAGACTTGATAAAAAGGAACACAGAGTGTACATCCTTTTTCTGAGATGTAGAATCTCAGAAATCTTTTCACGGCACTTACCCATATCTGGTAGGATATGTTAGGATAAAACGTTTTGACATAGTCCAGTTAATAACAGGTTTAGAGACTGTTTTTCAGCAGTTCAGCTTTAAAAACACTGGCTACTGTCAGTATTCACTAATACAATGGAAAATAGCAGCACATCAAGCAAGGTAGTCAATATTTTCAGGAAGGTATTATGGAGACATAGAATTGAATACTTGCTGAACCATAAATTGCACTTTTTGTGTGAAAACATGGAGCTCATTTTCAGTTGGAGCAAATGAAAATTATTGGAGAAATACCTTCTAAAAGTTGTATAATGCTGAGTTTTTCTGTTGATTTGAGAAGTTCTGGTCCTTAACACCTTGTGTAACAATTTTATCTGTTTCCTTGTTCAGGTGTATTTTGATTATATGCGAAGCTGGATCCAAATGCTGCAGCAGTTACCTCAAGCATCTCATAGTTTAAAAAATCTGTTAGAGGAGGAATGGAATTTCACCAAAGAAATAACTCCTTATATAAGAGGGGGTGAAGCTCAAGCTGGAAAACTATTTTGGTAGGTTTTATTTAATTCCTCTGCTTATGGTGGTGTGTTATACCAGAGGGATATTCAAGTCAGCACTTGATTGGGGTTCCCAGATGGGACTTATTGAGATGTCATTAAGCAGCTAGTAGTCTCTGTGAATATATGGATTATTGCAGTGGCTATAGGTGTAGGATGCAGTAGGTACAGGTGGCTTCTGTGGGCCCCAAGATGCTGCTTGTTTCTGTACATGGACTTAGCAACAGCTCTCTTGCATTAAGAAGGAAGAAGTTTAAGATGCCATGCTACCTCAATATGACTCTGAAGTTTCACCATTTCTGGTGTTACAGTGATATTGCAGGAATGCTGCTGAAATCTACAGGAATATTTTTAGATTCGGGACTACAAGACAGTTGTGATGAATTTTGGGCCAGTGCCGATGACAGTACTGCATCAGATGAAATCAGGTATTAAGCCTTTTGGCTAATAATAACAAAACATATATGTTTCTCTGCCTCTGACAGATGCATAATGTGTATTTTGTTTCTTAGAATGCAAACTTGGTAAATGCAAGGCTCCATAGACTGTATCACTATATTTCTGTGTGTACTGGTAATGAACCATCATTTTGTTTTCTTGAAGTCTAGTAGTTCAGTTCAGGCTATCAGTTGTTTATGTAATGACATTTAAATGATATAATGATATAGATTTTTATATTCTTACCAAAAATGTGCCTATACAAGTTCAAATTTTTTGTCAGCTGCTTGTGAATATTTATGTTCTTTTTACTAACATATATGTAAATAGTTTTTTTTCTGATGGCTATATATATGATTTATTAAAACATGGTCATTTCATTTCTGCAAATATTTCAGGAGGTCTGTTATAGAGACCAGCCGAGCACTGAAAGAGCTGTTCCATGAAGCTAGAGAAAGGGCTTCCAAAGCTCTTGGTTTTGCTAAAATGCTGAGGAAGGTAAGTTAACAGAGTCTCCTCTTATTTATATGCTTTAAAGAAATTTAGTCTGAAAGCATATTCCTTTGTTTTGTCATTATTTGTAGGACCTTGAAATAGCAGCAGAATTTGCATTGTCAGCCCCTGTGGGAGATCTTCTGAATGCTCTGAAAACAAAAGAGTATGTGAAGGTAAATTCATGTAGGTAATAAGGTTTAGAGGCATGAAAGCGAACTGAGTACGCTAAGCAAAATGTCAAATATTGGCATGCTTTAGTTTTTTAATGGGACATCTATAGTTCAACATTTAAAGTGTTGTGTATTTAATATTGAATTATGGTAGTCAAATTCTGTACTTGTGTTTGTATGAGAGTGAATGCTAGTCTATGTTTTGGGAAATCAGTGTCTTAATTCCTTGTTTTTCCAAAGACTCTCTTTGTGGCTGAGGAAAAGCCTTTCTTAATAAGGCTTAGTAGTGAGCACTATGAAACAAATGCTTTCAAATCTATAAAGTAAATGGATATGTGTTTGAGTAGATAATCTCAGACTATAGACCTATGTTTTGCTTTTATAAAGCAACAATATTTTAGTGGAGGTCTGCTTTGGCAAGCTTCCTAGAGAATACTAAGGATATGAGAAATGCAGGGCTCAGTTCTGTTCCAGAGTAACTGTTGCTAGAATACTGTTATACAGCAGAAGTAAGTTAAGCTCTTGATGCTCTATATTTACTTGCAGTGTAAAGTCCCACATTTGTGATTTTGCAAAATTCCTTAAAATTCCTAGGTCAACAAGGCCTTTTTGTAGTTTAAGTAAGTAATTTGCTTCAACAGATCAAATGTATTTGGATCTGCTATTCTTTCTTGTCCTTCCATACTTCTAATGTATATATAATTTGCAGTTGGGAAATAATGCACTAACTTTTTAATGACATAATTCTTGTTAGATTTACATAAATGTTTGCTAAATACAGAAATATTTTAAGGGGGACACAAACAAGTTCATAGGAGAGAAGTTCATAAAGTGTTGTAAATAAATGGATAAAACAACTAGCTCAGCAGGACCCTGGTCTGTGAATTGTTTGAGTTGGAAAACAGCCAGGGAAATCACTATATGTGTACTTAAAAAAAATATTGTCCCCCAAGTATGTAGTCTTGCTGCTTCAAGACACCGTATTAGTTTTAGTAGACCTTTTAAAGATTGTATCTTTTTCTTGTGAACATTTTTTGAAGAAAAAGTAGTCTCACGTTTGACGCTTCTGTTATACATGAGTTTAATGGCACACATTTTGATAAATGAACACTTTATATATTGGCCCTCTAATATCATGTAGGGAGCTTAAATTTTTTACAGCCTTTTCAGGAAGATGCTCATTAGTTTTGGGAATCTAATTTAGCTTTTAGTAACAACCATCTAGTGTTTTGCATTGGCCTACAGATTATAATAGTTTCAGTTATAAAATATGTCTGCCTAATTGTAGAAGTTCTGAGTGCAGTGTTTTGTCTTGGCTTGAAGGTATCACAGACTGAAAAGAGAGAATTTAACTCCACTGTGAGTTAATTATCTCATGTAAGATACTGGCTATTTTACTATTTTCACAGTCTGCTTCTGATGCCTAACTTGGTTGAAATATTGCTACCAATGTAACAGATATAATTGGAAGTAGTTTTTAAGTAGTAGCCAGTAGTATTTTGCTAAAAGAGAATGCTCTAACTGGACTTAATCTAGGTTTTATGAAAGTAGAAGAATAACTGATACTTTTTAGACAGATTGTTTTGTTTACTCTTTGTCTTTTGTAGTTGTTGAGAAATATATGAATTCTGAAGGAATTTTTTTTTTAATACTCCACTCTGTGTTGACTAATATTTTAAAATATGTGTATTTATGTTTTATATTTGTGTATGCATACATACATAGTATATATGTGAAACTGGACTTATTTTGTATAGAAGAATATGTAGAAGGATTAACTCGAAGTACACAGAAAGAAGTCACTGAAAATTATGATCCAGTGGATTTCAAAAGAAATAATTTATAATGCATTTTGATTTTCAGTGCAAAAATAGCTGAGGGTATTGTTTTAGGATGTATATTGTACGGCTTTTTAGGATGGAGATTCTTCCTATCACTTAAATGATACCACCTATTTTATCTTTTTTATTTGTCCTAAAAGGCAGTGAGATTCACTCATTCAGTGTATTTCTTTTCTACAGGTACAAATTCCCGGACTCGAGAGTTTACAAGTATTTGTACCAGGTAGTATTGCAGGGGAAAAGTCTGTGATTTTGCAGCTCCTCAATGCAGCTGCTGGGAAGGATTGCTCCAAGGATTCAGATGAGCTTACATACGAGGCCTACTTGCTCATGACCAAACACAGTGACAAAGACCATGAACTAGATGACAGCTGGAGTGCGTGGGAGGGTCAGCCGGTCAAAGTGGTGCCACAAGTAGAAACTGCTGATACGCTGCGCACCATGCAGGTGGGTTTGGTCTTACTCCCCCTCTGTTTGTCATCTCCACACTTTTATAAATGCTTATTCCATGAGATTAACTGGAGTGATTCAAGTGAAGCATGACTCCTTCGTGTGTCCTTTTATAGGTAATAAAAAGTTAAAGTCAGGAATATGTTTGATTCTTAGTTGTGTTAAATGGATTGGAGCATTTCTTGACAGGATCAGGCTCTACAAATACGCCTTTTTCAGAGTTGTATAATAGAGGCAGTTTTAGTATCTAGTTGGTGTTCAGAAGGGAAGATAAGACTTGAAAACTGAACATTTCATTAAGAAGTCATCAGTCTCCAAGAGCATGTGATGGTTGTGTGCTTTCCACACACTGGGGCACGAAACCAATTACTCTTGATCTTGGATGAATTGTAACATTTAATGTTAAATTTCTCTGGAAGTTACTGGATGTTCAGCAGTTGTGCAGGAAGAAATGTTTCTAGTCATACTTTCCTTTTCCCAAGCCAACAGGGTTTCCCTGCCAGCAGTTAAGCTGCACTCTGACAGCTGAGCCAGTTCCTTTGCCCCTTGTGTTCTCATATCCTTAATGTTAAGCTATATGAATTTTCCTTTTGGTATGTCATGCAGTTCCTTGGATCCCTACCATAAATGGGCTGTACTGTCCATGAAGAGAGTGACTTTCCGTGCCACTGTGCCTGACCTGTGGCATTCAGAGTGTTCTAGCAATTGCAGGCAGCTGAAAAAGTCACTCCTCCTACATACTGCTGCTTTTAACATGCAAACATGTTGTTTCTTGTTTGCCTGTTGTTCCAATCAAAACAGCCTTTGATTAAGCACATAGAAGTTCTTTGGACTTCTATCAAAGTATTTAATTCAGAAAGTGAAAACAGCAGCAATAGATGAAAATTGATTTGCAAACGGTTTCTGCCATATGTAAAAGTACGTAAAACACTATGTTTGTGTGTTTATGTCTATAACACTTTCTAGGATTATTTTTAAATCCAGGATTGAAAGGTTAGGAAATACCTAGGAAAGTCCTTGAAAAAGATTCTTTAAAAAAATGCATTTTGATTGCAAACTAGAGAAAATGTAAGGTGTTAGTTAAATACTAAAATCAAATTAAGGGATCTCATCAACACTAATAGAATTTTGAGCATGAAATTATTCTTTCGGAAGGAGGTATTGAAAATGAGGATGAAGTAGGTCTTGTTTTGTGAGTAACTTGTATATGCATTGTCTGTAATTTGAAATCAGCAGAGCTTAGGATGGCAGCACCATCTGTGACTGTTTGCTTTTATAGACTTGTGAAGTATCAGAGCTCTGGTTTCCAAAACATATCACATATTGATTATTTTTTAAATTTTGAGCAAATAATGTATGTTAAATCTGTGTCTTTCCCTATTCACTAGTGAGCTTTTGTCCTGAAGTATGTCGTGTTTCTTGGATAAAACCTCTTTGTTTCTGTGCTGGTTATTATTTCCATCTGCTTTGAGAAAATACAATTATTTTTGCTTAGCTGTTGTGCCTTTTTTTTTTTGTGTGTGTGTATAGCCAATCTGAGGATAATTTAAGGCAGTGTTTCCCATATTTTCCTGAAGTGAACAGGGCCATATTCCCCAAGAAAACTTGTGGCATTTACCTTAATGGAACTCTGCTCACTAGAGGAGAGTTTGAGTTGAGTTGCCAGCATCAAGCTTTTCTCTGTGAATTTAGGTTTTCATGAGTAGTCATGAGAGGTCTTTCATACATTAGGATTAAATAACTGATTGGAATCTGGTGGTATTGGATATATTTTTAGAGAGAGTATTTTCTTCACAAGAAGTAGTGGTGTCTTGTATTCTAGGTTGATAACCTCCTCCTTGTAGTCATTCAGTCTGCCCACCTTGTGAGTCAGAGAAAAGCTTTCCAGCAGTCTATTGAAGGGCTCATATCTCTGCACCAGGAACAGACATCCAGCCAACCAATCATTGCCAAAGCTCTACAGCAGCTAAAGGTAAGCAGATTTGGAGATTATTTATCAAAACTGATGGTGCTTTGCTCACTGATAAGTAAAAAAGTGGAAGAAGATTTGATTGCAAAGCTAATGACATATTCTGCAATTTTAAGTTATTTGGTAGTCCTCTATGGACTTGACTTTCAGTACAATTTCCACTCTGCTTTTGCAAGTGACTTGTGAATGTATTTTTGAGCTATATTGGTATAATAATTTCTGCATTGGGTAATTGGGAAACAAGTCCATAATGCAGATGAAATACCGTAGCAACAGAGTGAATACCTGTTTGGGTGGCAGCAATATTGAATTGAAAGAAAGTGTTTGATTTTCTAAAACCAAGTTCTGTCAAAATCAATGATCTATAACAAACAACTTCCTGTATTTGAAAATGTAAAATCTCTGTTTATTTTCTCTTGGATTTGGTGTAGTTTTTTAAGTCTTTCTTTGCTTGTTTTGTGTGTGTGGTGTGGGTTTTGTTTTTGGTTTTTTTTTTAAATAAAATTTCAATC